>WTSP01012922.1:102280-148632 GCA_025331215.1 Actenoides lindsayi | reverse complement strand
CATGCTGTGTTTCTCCTGGTAGCGCAGACGGTGGGGGGCGGGTGGGTTGGGGAGGGGGGGGTGGGGGTGGGGCGGGGGGGGGGGGATGGACAAAAATATTTTTTCCCTTTGCATGTCTTACATGCTGCTTGATCTTTTCACTACTTATGCTCAGGTTTTGTTTTTATTGTAAGAAAGAGCCAGTAACTGTGCTCTAGTTGTGTCTGCCTTATAGACTTGACCAGGTTTCCCTCTCTCCTCCAGAATGGTAGGAGGATTGTTCAGCAAACAGCTTTGGAGAGAGCATATTTCCTCAAGGGGTAGGCAGCAAGGAGGAAGGCAGACAAGAGACATTAAGACAAATGTTAACGGAAAGAATAAGGCTGTGGGAACTGAAAAGGTGTAAGGCACAGCTTGGGGTTAGGTGATTGATGTGAAGTCTTAAAGCAAAGCCCAGAATGTGATGAGTTTCATTTTCATAAAAAACACTGCAGTCATTATGCGGTAGCCAGAAGGCTGTACAGCACTAAATATTCCTGATGTTTAAGAGCTTCTTTTTAAGAGCTCAGATCTTAAAATACCATGTGTGGGCACCAGCAAACAGTTATTTGTGGTAAGTGGTTACCAACGGACAGAGAGCCCAGCTGCCATAAACATTGCAACTTCATTTTCTTCCTTTGTACTGCTATTCCCAAAATGTGCCAAATAAAACACATTCTTCTAAACAGACCTACTATTATTTTATGGCCTCACCATGCTGGGTTAGAAATTGCAGTGTCATGAAAACATCCTTTAAATAAATAATAAAACCAGATATTCCTAAAACAAGGTCTTTAATCTTGAAGGAGCCTGCACAGCCTCACAAACCCCCCACTACTTGCACCACTGAGACAGGTAACAGCATTCAGGGCTACCACTCAACAGTTAAGGCCAGAAAATGTGGAGTAAATACTGTATGGCCTTTAACAAGGAGTGGAAATGCAAGTAGAAGAAAAAATAAATAAAATCCAGTTATCCTTACTGGGAAGTGGGCCAAGAGGCTGGAGCGAGCATCCCTCTATGGAAATGTCAGTGGGCTGCAAGAGATCAGGGTCCTGTTGTGACAGCTCTTTGAGGAGACAGGTACCCCTAGCACTTCGTTACCCCTAGCAAATTAATGAACATTAGATTTAATGTTACGAATGCCCCAATCCTGGCATTTTTGTGAGTCATCTCCCACTAGCTACTGCCTGCATGATATCTGATGTTATCATAGTGCTCCATATAGTTTGAACATGATAAAAGAGCACAAAGTAATTAATCTCAGGGAGCTTATTACTGAGATACCAATTCCACTTGACTTCCATGCTGTCTGTCCATCTGCAAAGAGAACTTCTCCTGAAAACACACTGATAGCCCTTGAAAATACACAATAAGCCTTCTGCATTATTGTTTGCATAGCACTGTGAGTGCCTTTTGCGCACGTAAGTAAAATTTCCGCCCCATAGATTTTACAATCTAAATTGCCACAAAGCAAGGTAATGATGGAAAGAAGACAATTAATCTGGAGACATAGAAAGGAGTAGGTGCTTATGACAACTATACATGTCCTGCAAGCTCCAGAATGAAAGGCGAGGTGGAGAGGAAAATCAGAAGCTTACCAAAAGAATGCACAATAAGAGAATTACAGAGCTTTTCCAGGGGAGTAAAAAGGCTTTGCCTGACACAGTTCAAATGAGACAGGAAACAGAAAAAGCAAGTTATTAAAAAAAATCTAAATTTTTAGCCTGGACACAGCATTAATCATGATCCAAGAACTGAGAAACGTGGCCGAGACCACAGCCTCAGAGCAAAATCCCATTTAATGACTTCATTGTAACTGATGTCTTCCTGGCATCATCTGGCTTTTCTGGAGAAGTCTCCAGCCACCAGCCACGGTTAGTGTGTTTGAACGTTGGGATCACACCCAGAAAACATTCACTTCCAGATGGAAATCGGTCAGATCACTGAGATCATACTCCCACAGGAGAGGTGAGAGGACATCCAAAACCTGATGAAGTATTGGTTGCTTCTGTGCAGAAACTTAAATTTTTCTTAATAAAATAATACAATACTTGTGGGAATCACCTACTTCAAGGTTAGTCAAATCATTTTGCTACATTTGACTTCATCCTATGAGTGAAGTCCATCGTTCTGTGGATGAAGTTGTTTCAATATGACGTTATCCAGCTGTAAACACAAATTTCAGTGATTACTTCAATTCGTGTCCCAGCAAAAACATACCTTCCACTTTCACGCTGATTACATACACTTAGGAAAGAAGTGAAAAAACATGGTTGGGTTTTTTTTCCATTTCTTTCCCTCACTTTTTCTTTCAGGCATGGAGTGACATTTCAAGTAAGGAAGCAGACCAGAGGACATTTCCCCCCTCCTGAAGCAAAGAAGAGAGGCTGCAGTTTTTTAATTTAACTGGGTTTTTTTGCACCAGTGACAACACGAACAATAAGGCTTCGCCATAAAGCCCCTTCATGCTCTTGGTCAAATTCTGCTGCAGCAGGAATGCCAACAAAAAATGACAATTTTCTTCTGGTCTGCATGGAGCAGCGTTCCCCTGGAAGCGATGCTGAGGTTCTGGCTGTCCACAGACACAGCCCCAAGCAGTGACTGCTGCATGTGAACTTTTCCTGAAGTTTGGATTTGGAAATGGAAAGAAAATAAATATGTTTTAAAGAATCCCCTCTAAATTAATTCTCATTTTTTGGAAGTGTAGGGGTTTGGGTTTCTGTATAATAATAATAATAATAATAATAATTCCATTTGTAGTAGCAGGTCAGAGGGCTCCTCTTAGGAAAGCAGCCTGGGATAAACGGGAAAGCCACCAGGAGCACTTAACAGCTACCGAATGAATGACCAGGAGATAAGGGGAACAAGAAGCAGCTTACCCAGGGCGTGTGCAGAAGACTTGATGACTTTTATTTCTCTATTCATAACTAGTGGTGGGAAAAAACTAAAGACGTTGAGACGTTTAATTATCTAACTGTTCTTTTGGATTTCGGCAGGCAATATGCACAGTGATGGCGTTAGGGCTGCGGCAGATGAGATCTGCAGATCCGAGCTGGCATCTGATTACGGGTTCGAATCTGTGGGTGCAAAATTAAAGGCTGAATTCCAACCAATTTTTGAAAGTTGCCTTTCAAGTGGTGAAACGAGAGCCGCCACCCATTCCCCAGCTGCCTGTGATTTATCTGGGCTGTAAGCTTGCCCAGCATCCTTGGCAGGTAAAGAGGCCCTCAAGCCTGGTATTCAGGCCTAGAGAGAGTTAAGGGTACTTTTCCATGTAAAGTGTGTTTGGGAAAGGAATGCCTTGAATTTTGATGATATTGGCCTGGTTCTCAGCTACACGGTGGTAATGCAAAGCAGTGCTACTGCATTCCACTTGCAATGCTGAGGAGCAAGTATTAGCCACAAGTGAGCAGTAAAGGCAAGTGATTAAACAGCAGGGCTGCCTTCCACGGCCCTCCCACAGAAGGATGAAGAATGATGCAGCAAATAATAGGATGATTGCAACAGTCAGGCAGAAATTGAAACATTTAAAAAAAAAGAAGTGGTTTTTTTTTTTTAAATCTCTTTTTGTTCCTTCTCTGGCAGACTCAGACAAAGGCTGTTTCCTTCACATTAGATGACCTCTTCAGGATCATCTCCACAGCAGATCTTTTCAGTGGTGTAGTCCTATCAACCAGCTTTTCTGAAGCTGGACCATGACAATACCCACGTATCCTTATCCTAATTTTGAGCTCCTTGCAATTAGGAGCAGAAAGTAGGATGGTTTTGCAGGACGTTCTGGGAAAGCTGGGCATGGCTAAGAGTTGGCACATGAGACACAGCTTTTGGGCAGAAAGCTGCAAGGAACTTTGCTCAGTGGTGTGCAGAGCTCAGTCTTTCCATTCAGAGATCCAGGCCTGAGCGCAAAGCTCAAATCCTTTCTCACCATGCACAGAGCCACATTCTTGTTTTCCTAGGGGGGAAATAATAGCAGAGGCACTGGGAAGACAATAGTCCCTCCAAATTAGCAGCTCAGATGCTGTCTCATGGGTAGGGCTGGAGCTGGAGGAAGACAGAAGTTCTCTCTAATCAACTCTAAGACTACATTCCAGGTTTCAAAATGTAGGTAAGACCCAGAGGGATGTCTGTTCCAGCTCCACATAATTTCCTCATGGCTCTCAGCAGGTCTGCTGCTCCACTCCCCTTCTCCTCTGCTGGCACTTGTACTAGACAAATTCTCTCAGCTTGTTCACCATGCTGGCGTGTCAGGGAGAAGCAAAACAGATAAAATTATTTGTGATGCCAAAAGGAGAGAGACGTCTCTCCTCGCTCTGCCAGCATCCAGCCATATAATTCCAGCTGAATTCTCCCACTGGCAGTCTTCAGATGAAGGCTTTGCTGTTAGAGCAATGCAGCAAATCCATCTCTGTTTCATCTCTGTATCCTGGCTCCACTCCATGGGAGTCTGTCTTCTGCCCTATTTACCGCCCCAAGGAGAATAGGAGCACATTGCAGAAGTCCCTGAAGCCCTATCAGGGACATTGACCTTTGGACTCTCCCTTTTTGCTGACTTCTTTACCCAGGACTGAGATGCTGTGGAGAATCCCAAGATTGCATTCAGCTCCCCAAGATGGAGAAGGAACAACAAAAAGTAGGTACCATAGACCCACAACAGTCATTATATGCATTACGCTTGGTGAGCAAAGGACTGGGCCATTCACTGTCTTCCTTGTGGAGAGAATCATCTGTTCACCCCACAAAGGCTTTTCAACCCTCTGACACCACCAGTGAACTCCTTCACTCATTTTGACACAGCTAGGAGATGCTGGAAATGTCAGGCTTCTGGAAAGACAGAAGTTGAGCAAAGATGCCCCAGGCCTTAGATCTGCCAGGTTTACGTGCCCTGATACGCAGTCAACACAATCAGTTCTAGAATCAAAACCTGTAATCTGAAATGGGTTTGCTTTATACAAATTTGGAGACACTGGTAACAATACAGAGAAGTCTAGTCTTGACCATGAGAGCAGTATCTCTAGCATTCATTTCTGCTTTATGTAAAGCAGCATGATGCAATTGAAGTTCATGGAGTGACATGACCTCACTCAACTTTTCCTATATCCAAGTGATATACACCAAAAGGGTAGATTTTTTTCCCTTCTCCCTGTCTCCTGTTAGCATCACCACTTCAGGCAGAGGAAAAGGTCTTTTAGGAACTAGCTCCAGCGTGATACCTCCAGCAGCTCTTTAAAGCTTGACCCTGATGATTCTTCAGTCCTCAGTATCTTGAGACAGTCCCCAGAAAGCCTCACCCTCAGATCCTGTAGTTTGATAATATTATTCTCTTATACCAGTGTTCTCTCAGTTCTCCAGGTAACCAACTATCCTGGGCTGCCAGGAGGCAGGTTCACAATGCATTGACAGAGCAGAAAAGGAGAAGGTAATGACAGAGGCTGTAGGGAGAGAACCACTCTGGACAGGAGAGGACTCAGGAGGAGGATTGGTCCCTCTGAGTCATTGCTTCCACCTGACAGGGCAGAGTTATTCCCAAACCAGGCTTCAAAGACAATGCTACAATTCAACACCATCTCTCCTTCTTTTGTACCCAAGGTGTTTGCCACATGCCTAGTTGGATCTGCACCATGCCTATACCCTGTTCTGTAGCCCTAAGACACCAAAGAGAAGCACGTGTCCTGGTGTTTGTGTTACGTTGGGGTGGAATTGAGCTGGACTCACAAGCAGTGCAGGCATGGCTGCTGATTTCACTGGCCCTTTCCTTGATAGCAATTGTGGCTTTGGTGGCATTTCTAATTTCAAATCATAGAATGGTAAGGGTTGGAAGGGACCTCTGGAGATCATCGAGTCCAACCCCCCTGCCAATGCAGGAACACCCAGGTCAGGCCACGCAGGAACAGATCCAGGAGGGTCTTGAAAGTCTCTAGAGGAGGAAACTCCACAACTGGGCAGCCTGCTCCAGTGCTCTAATCCTAATTTTAAGTACATTGGAAGGGGATGTTGCTTCCTTCTCCTTGTTTGCTGCCTGATTACTCAAGATGGACCAAAGAGCCAAAATTCAAAATTAATTCCAGTTTCCAAATTACCTTTCACACTTGCTGTTAATACCATTAGCATTTTACGTTATTCCCATAGATACACTACCAAGCAAACATACACAGTCCTTGCCCTGAAGAAATTATGGTACAGACTTGAGATGTGACAAGGAACAAGTCCTAACAGCACGGGGGCTGGAATGAATGAGGTAATGAGCGTGGAGTTGCTCATGGCAGGCACGTGCACAGCTCAGTGGATCTCTGCTGAGAGATTAAATATTTTTTTTGTTTATTTAATTATTAAACTCAGAAGAATTTCTAGCAACCCTCATGAGATCTGGAACCGCGCTTTCAATTCAGGTCTATTGCTCATGTCTAAATTAAAAATGAAAAACAGATGGTGGCTTATTAGATGGCTGCAACAGAAGCTGACAATCTGTTCTGTCCCTACATAGGCAGGGGAGCTCCAGGAAGTGAATGGTACAATATGTGGTATCCACTCCTAGCTGTGTGTTGCAGGTGTTGAGCCGGTGTCTCTGCACAGAAATGAAGCAGCCAGGCTTACGTCCTCTAGCCAAGCTTCTCCGCCAGCAGACTTGCTCTGAAGGTTACTTACAAAGGAAGAGGAAGAAGATCAAAGGGTATAGTTAATGTACATCTCTAAGCTTCACTAAAGTTAATACCATACACTGAAGACAGAATCAGAACCTGCTTTGTCTGTAGAAAACACAGGTTGAAATTACTAATGTTTAGAAACTCAATATATTAAAATATTGTCAAATCCTCTGTTTCCCTCTTACTGTGTTATCAACAGAACCAAAGAAAATGCTGGTGATAAAAGAAACAGTCTGAAGGACAAACTCAGTGTTTCATGTAGTAAAAAATAAATCAGGGTAACACACAAGGAAGGGCAGTTTTGGATGGTGCTTTTGAGAGGCAATAGATACAACTCAGGTGTGCTTATGCAATGGGCAAGAGAAGGCTGAACTACCAGGGCTTTTTTTAACAGGTATTTGTCTCCTTAAACAGCTTAGGTAACAAAACGTAGAGCCAAAATAACTTGTGAAATCATCCAGGTCATAGAAAATCAACGCGCTTCTCCCTCCCAAATAGAGGGAGATGCAACAGCACGAACATCACCAAGTGGCAGATGTTGCACAAATGGGGACAGTGATTACTACAGAGAAGTGCTATAAGGTATAAAGTCCCACGACTAGAAGTTTAAACCCTTTAAAGCTTTGCAGCTTTCTTCCTCGCTGGCTTGTAGCTGACCCACCAGGCGAGGCAGGTGGAGCAGTCTGCAGCTCGGGGCTGTGCTGCTGCTGGATGTCACAGCACGACGCATCAAGTCAAACGTTCACAGATGTTTCTTTCTTAGCAAACACAGTCTGAAATAAACTTAAGATTTGAAGAGATTTCACACAGTATATATATTTCTAGAGCTGTCTGTAGGGCAGTTTCTCCCCACTTGCCCTGCTCAGAGTAACACCTGAACCACGGATGCTGCCCAGTGACATAAGCTGCACATCCCTATTTGCTGCAGTGTGGAATGAAAAGACATTTCTTGCAATTTGGGAATCATGAACTTCAGCAGGCACTCCCTGCACTCCCAGCCTATTGAATACCTGCCAAAAAAAGAAACCTGTCATTTCTGTAACAGCATGCATCTTTTGTTTGCAGTGGTATTTTTCAGGGGGAAAATTAAATCTGCCTTACCAAAAAATTAACATCTGGAGATTCTCAGTTTTAAAATAGCAGGTAATGTGTTTGGCAAAGGGCAAACATATGACAAAGAATTTAATAAAAGAGGGAGACAGGATAGCTCATGGGACTGGTACTTTAAACTTCCAACAGGGCTGTGAAATGGTGTTTACCAATAGTAAATGGAGGAGTATTGCTAAATATTAAGAACCCCATCATCACACCACCGCCTTCCTGTTTACATACATATCAAAATGACCAAGGCTTTCCTGTTAGTGTGTTCTCTCTGGAAATGTTCTGGGAAATTAAGCTATTAATGGAAAATGCATAAAACTAAGGAATTATATAAAAATACTGGATATCGTGATTTGCAACCATTCATATTTTCTCAGGAAATTTGCTTCCAAGAGTTATGCTTGTGATGGGTGCTGAGTGTTTACACAAATACATACACTACATCCACAATGATCAGTGGTCCTTTTTCCCCGGCTCTCCCTCCACTTTGATACACGGCCTGGCAGCACACAGGAGCTTGAAGGGACAGGGAGCTTGGAACTGTAATATCGATATAATTAATAGCCAGCCCATGCAGGTATTATTTTTTCCTTAATGTACTCTTGAATTTCTTACAGAACTTACAACCTATTTCATTCAGCTGTGAATAACATGCTTAGCAAGTGGAAATTTTTGAATTTGACAACTAAGTACCTTGGCCTTTTTAGCCATAGATTGTCTGGAACAGCCCAAGAAGAAAACAAATCAGGCTCTTCCACCCCAAATATGAACAATTCCTTGTTAACTACAACACAACAGAACCGCTTTTACCAGGCACTCATTTTACAACTTCTTACCGCTTTCAAAGGTTTCAAATAGATTGGAACAGAGCTTGTGTGTATAGAAGCCTTGAAAGCACCAGAGACCTTAGGACATGCAACAAAAATTGCTTAAGACCTATACACCAAATTCACCCTGGCAGCCACTTCCAGAAGTCAAGAGATCCATTTGGTTCCAGGTGCCTGCACTATGTGCTGTGTGCTGGAAAATGTAAAATCAACTTGCATTCACCAGTTTCCCCATGTATTCTTCCAGCAAGACAAGACACCGATCCACTGTGGACTTTGCAAAGAAACCACTTATTTTCAGAGGACATTACAGCAGACTCACGCCCTTGCTGCATGAAGGATAAGTAAAAGTCAAGATCTCTCCTGACTTGTCAGAGGATGAAAACTACCTTTTTCTCTATTCCTTTTAACTGGTTTAAGGGAAGAACAAATTAAATTGGGCTACAAAGGTGCTCCTTAGCCTTGAAGACCATAAGGCAAGAAAAGAAACATGTTCCATCATCTGAAAAAATCAAATCAAATTAAATGCTAAAACCACAGGATTTGTTTACTACAGGAAGCACTTACATTTCCAGACTTGAGAGCAGTTTCTCCACAACCCTGATTAAAATTACTCATCAAAACATTACACAGAATTAACTTCATTTCATATGGTGAACAATTATGCAGCTTGGGTGGAGTGGAAAGTATCCAGCACATTATTAGTTAGTGTTTAGCAGAGGCATGTGGTAAAATGTCTCCTTTTTTCCAGTCTTAGAGCTGTATGCCGATGTAAGCATTTACCAAGAAAAGCAAAGGTGGGGGGAGATGAATAGGAGCTGGAAAAGCACAGACTTTAAAAACAGCAACACAGGAATGAATAGCAGTGAAACAGAGGGTTTTTCAAAGAAAAGTGTCCCTTCGTGTTCTTCCTATAAACCAGTTGCAGAACCAAACTAGCTAATGAAAATAAGTTGTGTATTGCATGATGCAAGTGACTTATTACGGGACAAACAGCTATTTTTTTTCAACAGCTATCCTGAATGTTACAGGAGACAGGGTTTAAATGAACCCTCCTGTTCTCAGTTCCTGCCTGTGCAATGATGTACTCGCATATGACAACCACATTTGAAAGAAAAAGCATGTCCCTCAGTTTTGATTAAGCTGATAAATGTGTTCTCCTCTAGCACCTTTTCTGTGCTTAGCAAAGTTACAGGATTAGATTCCTCACGATGCCTTTTAGCATTTTGGTGCTAAAGAAAGCCTGACAGGCAGCTCACTTAGGAAAGAGAGACAGAGAAAATAGATCCATTGCAAACTCAGTCATGTCTGGGACCTAAGTTCTGATGCTGCTTGTTTTAATAACACAGCTTGGATGAGGGCAGTATTTTTCAAGTAACACTAATCCACAGTGGATTAACATATCACCTAAAGCATAATGGCTTATTGTCATAAATCCATCACAAAATTACAGCAATTATAAATAAGAAATGCACGTCAAGAAAATGAACTTACTGGGGGGGGCGGAATTTTACTAAGGCACAAAGCTGAAAAAAACTCCTGCTGACAAAGCACATTAAAGATTTCATGTAGAACTCTTATCATAGCCAGCTCATGTTTGCACAGCCTTTCAGTCAAATGGGTTTTACTAAAGGATATTTGAACAAGAAAAGAACCCTTGAATCAGGCAGACACCACGGATGAAAGACTCAGAATTTTGACAAAGCTCATACACACAAGCTTAAAACAAAAGCATGAAACTCCTCCAGATTTATAGCCAACTTTATTCCTTTCATAGCACTGCCTTTCAAATACTTTGTGAAAAAAAATGTTGTCATAACAATAAAGTGTGAATAGGCAAATCCGTGTATTCCCAGTTGTTGTCCCAAGCAAACAAGAAAAACATTTCACACTTCACAATTAATACAATGTCCCTTTGTCCCAACACATGAAAGAGCTATTTAAAACAAATAAATGAAGAGATAGCTACATTTTTTAAAATATTCAATGTATTTTCAAATTTTCTTTTGCAACTGAATCTCTTCCACCAGCTCCAAACACACAATACCAACAGAAAGGCCAGAAGAGATATAGAAGGACAATATGTTGTGTGTTCCAGTTGCCTGTCATCAACTGAAAATGTATTATAGTAATTCAAGTCCCTGCTAGTAAACCCTGGGGCCTCTGCCCCCGAGTGGTGAAGACCAGTGAATACATTGAAGGACACATTTAAAGTCCAGAATTTGTCTCAATGTGTCAGTCTGTAAATAGTTACTGACATATAGTTTTACTGACATACTGGTTCCAACAGTAACAGCTTTAGCCTCTTCCTGATGGGCATTCTTGGTGAATCTACCACCACAACATCACCCTAAGCACCACTTAAAAAAAGTAACTTAGGATGGTCTTTGGAACACCAAGGACCACCTTTGGAACATCAGGGACATCCCTGAAACACTTCAACATCTCAGACTCGGGCTACCTGAAGGGCCACTTTCTGTGCTGCTGAAAGCTGAACCAAGAAGGGTGCAATAGCCAAGGCAATTTGAGACTGACCATTCACAATGGCTCTGTTGCAATCCCTGTTCTTGGCTGAACGCAGAGCTGGGCTCATTGTCGTGGGAGTTGGTGCAGGTTTTCCCTGGGCATGTCCACAGGGACTCAGACAAGGGCAAGGAGCAGATCACTTTATCTGAGGGTGTGGAGGTTGGTGATGGTGGTGGTGGACCCTGGAAAGATGTAACTCTTTTTTCCCAGGAGCACAGCTGAAAACCAGTTAGACAGACTGGACAAAACTGAAGATCCCAGTGCTAACAAGGAGAGACAGAGTTTGACTGGTTTCACAAATGCTGTGGTTTTCTTCTTTCTACGCACATTTACATACAAGTCAGAGCATTCAGTTAATAAATACACAGTGTTCTTTTGTTACTGCTTATACTGTAGCTAAGCCAAATATTGGAAGGTAGATTAAAAGAAAGGGATTCTGCACTTTTCTCCTACCTCTCCCCTTCTTTTGTGTCTTTGCAAAGCCTATAGCATTTTACACATACACATAATGTAGCTCAACTGAGTCACAATCAGTACAGCCAGCTCTTACTTACTGCAGGATGTGTACTCTGTTCTGAACTGTGTGTCCTTTGATGATTTTTGCCATTTTAAGTATTCAGATTTTCTTCCTAACCTTACTCAAAATTTTACAGCAAAAAAATGATCTCTGAGTACTGAGAGACAAAAAAAAAAAAGTTGCTTGAGGTATTCATCATTCTCATTATCTGCTCCTTATTTATCTAGTCCTTATTTTAACTCTTTGCTCTCACACTTTATACTGTGCAAATAACCAGAAGTTACTGTGAAATTACACAAGCAGGCAAAGATCAATATCAATAAAAGTTTGGTCTGCCTGTACTGATTCTTCATTTTGGATTGTTCAATACATGCATTTTCTATATGGTATATTACTCTTAGTTTACTACTGGTTAACATCACTGTAATCCTCGAAGAACTCAGAATTTTCCCCTCCTCAGGTTCCTACATAACATATAACATAACATACTACATCAAGTAGTGGGGCTTATTCTACAGTCATGATACTCCTCCAGAAGCCAATGGGAGTTGCAGGCTTGTTAGAGCTTTTGGGGCCGTAAGACTTCAATACACATTTCCACCATTCCCCCCAAATCCAAACACTGTTCCACTCTCCCATGGCATTCAGCTTTCCATAGGTGGCTTTGGAGATTGACATTTGCACAGGAGAAAATATAAACTGAATCCTGAGTCTAGAGCTTGGGGTCTGAGCCAGAGGACTCCACAGGAGGCATTAAACTTTTGTAAAGTGCCTGTGGACACATAGGTTCATCCAGGTGTTGGAGTTCAGTGCTAGCATCGCTGTAGCCAGGTTGGTCTGACATGTTCTGCCCTGACTGTATCAGGTCTAATTTACAGAATCATAGAATAGACCTTGAAGATCATCTAGTTCCAGCTACCCTGTAGTGAACAGGGACACCTCCCACTACACCAAGTTGCTCAAAGGCCTGTCCAACCTGTCCTTGAACACTTTCAGAGATGGAGCATCCACAACTTCTCTGGCCAACCCATTCCAGTGTCTCACCACCCTCACAGTGAAGAATTTCTTCCTAATACCTAATCTAAATCTACCGTCTTTCAGTTTGAAACCATCACCCCTCATCCTATCACTGCACTCCCTGATAATGCTTCTCTATTCCTTCTAGCTGAGACACAAAGAGAATGAATTCCCAATTCTCTCCTCTTGCCCCTCAACGATCTGTTTATAGGATTACAGCCACGTTCTCCAGACCCAGTATCACAGCCTCCTGCCTGAGCTGAAGGAAGTGGCAAGGATGGGTTAGCAGCAGACGTGACTCTATGTGTTAATTAAGCAAAACACCGTCTACGGCAGCTCACCACCGAGATGGAGCAGCGCTCAGCAGAGCCCCACCACGCAACAGCCCCAGCCCCCATACTGGCAGTGGTGAAAGCCCAGCGCTCAATGAAGACACTGGGAGTTCTTAAGACATCTTTTGAAAGAGATTAAACAGACCCCACATTGGATTAGAAAGATGATGCCTGACACATTTAGTTTCCGTTACCTTTTGTGTACCCGCTCAGTGCGCAGACCTGTACCAAACAGTGCATTCTAATGCAGATTTCCTTGAATCCCTCTGGGATTTCACAGAATCCATAAGACCCTCACAGCAGGAGCCCCTATTATTAAGCTATCTGCACATATCAGGCAGTAAGCTGTGCCTAAGGGCCATCTAGAGGATGCTGAGCTACAAGAAAGCGGAGGGGTCAGGGGTGTGTGGTGAGAGAAAGAAGAACTTTAATCTCAGGATGCCAGTGAGTGGGGGTGTGCAAAAGAGCTTCAGCATTCCTCAGTTTTCCCTATTCCTCTACCTACTGAAGTATGCCATGGAGTAAATTAGAGAAATTCCCAGGCTAGATGGTCTGATTAGGGAAAATGATTTGTTGCCAGAGGAACCACTTCAATTAAAAGTGACAAAGAATAGGTAAGACTGCTGAGCAAAACAACCCAATAAAATAGTACAATCAAATTCAATTCAGTGAAAATATCTTAATGTACTACTTTTCTCCAGTGCAAGGAAAAGAAGGGTCCAGTGATATTTCCAAGAGAAATATGTGCTTAATACCTCTCTTACTCTTCCCTGAAGGAAACCACTCAAAAAATCTGAACCTTTTCTTAAAAAAAGGGCCACGGGAAAGTAATAATAATGCAAATCATTTATCTCATGTATCCTATAGAGAAGGAAAAATTTCTGCCCTCAGCTCCATGACCACAGAGTTATTTTGAGGGAGGTCTGCTATTTAAGCCATGTCATTTTCTTATTTTTACTGGCACTGAAGAAGCAAAAGGTTTTGTGCAGAACGGAAAGGCTTTTCTGCCTCTGCTAGAAATGCCAGCGCTCTGGCTTGGCTGGAGAGATGAGACAACCTGCCACACAAGCTCCAGTCCCTGCTTCCACTGAGCCAGATGAAAATCCAGACTTGGCCCAAGAAGCTGATCAAACTCCAATTTCTTCAATAAATAAATGAATAAATTCGTTAGAAGGTGACTGATTGGCCATGAACTCCAGGTTTACACCCTAGCCCCTTCAAATCTTCTTCCCCAAGCCCACCATTTAGAAGAAACAGAAGTCTGATGGCAGATGCAAAATAGCTTTACTGTTGTACCTGCCAATGCAAACAAGCAAAGGGGACTTTCAAAGCCTCCCTACAAGTTTCGCACAATGCAAACAGAAACAGGTCTTTCTACACACCTAAATTATGTTAAAAACCCCTTGCTTTTCAGACTGTCTACTATTCTTTCTTGCCCTCGATTCAATTTCACACTCCAAGACAAGCTGGCAGGCAGAAATGTTAGTTTAGCTGTCATACTCTGCCAAAAAAACAAACCAAAACAAAAAGGCGGGATGGTTCATTTTCTCCACTCGAGATACAGAGAGACTTTGCCATAGAGAAAGCTTTACAAATAAAGGAGTGGAGAATGCTTTATTCATTTGTTCACATTTATTCACTGCCATTAATTGAATTCAATGAGAAGTAGAGAAGTTTATTTTTTAGCACAAACCTTTCCAAACCTAGGCAAAATCTGACAAGACAAAAAAAAAATCACAGATCTCAGTAGCTTTGTAAGGAACTCTCAGTGCACCTTCATTTCAGTTTCTTGATCCTACTCCTTTTGTACACCTTCATTTGCCCATTATGCGTTCCTTCATACAGACAGATATAGCTACTTGGCTTTAGAGGCTCTTGGTCTACTGAAAATTCAAATACAAATGAACAAATGTTAGATGTAGTCTGCAAGATAAATACAGATCTCTTGGATAAGCTGGGGTTTGCACGCTAAGAAGCAAAAGACGCTATTTCTCATACTTCTTTGGCTCCCTTTCATAGGATGCTAATGAAAAATAAAAAGGTGGGAGATACAGAAGGGAAGTTCTGAGCCAAAGAGTGAGCAGAGAACAGAAGACATGTATTGCTATATCTATAACTCCATGATCTAGACCACTGCTGGAAGGAGATTTAGCCTCTGCAGTTAGTTACGCTGCCTTACTATACCATCATAAATGATACCAAGTTTAAGAAGTTTCCTTGATAATAAAACATCATGCGTTCATTTTATAATTGTTAGTTACACAGGTCCTGTTGAAAGATTTCCCTTTGATGTGTGTTTTTTTTTTCTGGGTGACCGATCTTGATGAATAACTCTTCAGTAACGTTGCCCTCAAAATGCAGATTTTGTTTTTTTAAGCTATAGTATGTTGCAAATTAACCCCATGGAATTCACAAGGGGCTTACAGGAGGTGTCAAAAAGGGAACTATTGTATCCTGGTAGAATTTATGACCATTTTTAAGACTCCACCTTGGCTGCACTTTGCTCAGGGAAACCTGTGACATTCATCTGTGGCAGTGAATCAGACAAGGATGTTAGCAGAAACTGAAAAGCCAGGGTTGAAATCTAACCTCATTTGGTACGTTTTTCTCCCCAGAAAATCAAATAATGTAAGGTGCATATGTGGAAGCTCATTTGTAATTGATTTGCAGGTGTAGCAACACTGTCTGGGACTGATAGCAAGTAGATAACTTTTAAGGGTAAGAAACCTTTCGCAAAGCAGACACTGCCAAAAGATACAAGTATTGGTATTTCATCTCCTTGAAATACCCAGTAGGATGGACAACTTAACCATATGATGATAATACCTGAAACCTAACTCACTTTTTCCACCAATATCCACAAGCCCTTTCATAAAAGAAATCAAAATAATCATAATCCTTCTAGTACTTGAATGAGACCTATGGGAAAGATGAGGATGGACTTGTTATCAGGGAACATAGTGACAGGACAAGGGGCACCAGCTTTAAACTGAAAGAGGGTAGATTTAGATAAGATGTTAGAAAGTTCTCTACTGTGAGGGTGGTGAGACTCTGGAACAGATTGCCCAGGGAATCTGTGGATGCCCCATCCCTGAAAGTGCTCAAGTCCAGGCTGGATGGGGCTTTGAGCAACTTGGTCTACTGGGAAGTGTTCCAGCCCATGGCAGGGGGGTTGGAACTAGATGATCTTTAAGGTTCTTTCCAATCCAAGTTATTCTATGACTCTATGATCATTTGGTAGACCAAAAGCAGAGGTGGGTAGAAGATTAAGCAAGTGGATCCTAATTCCCTATGACAATCAATGACACCACATCTCCCTTCCTGTATTTAGTTAAATCAGGGAAACTTCTTTCTATAACAAGTTTCACTCTGACAAACACAACATGGGAGAGCCCTTGTTCCTGGAGGCTCTGGTGGTGAACTGGCAGCCTGCACTCTAAAGCATTGTGGAGTTGTGCCAGGAGAAGGCAAGAAGGAAGGGTGAAACGAACAATGTGTGTCTGGGAGAAAGTCCAAGATTTATTTGTGACCCTAGACAAAAGGCAGGGAGAAAACTCACTGTTACCCAAGTGGGCAGTTCTGTGAGGAAACAGAGAACTTTTGCCTTTGGTGTGTACCAAAGTAAGGAAACCACAATGTGCAATGCAAATTCCAGTTTACTTGTTTGGTGACGCACATTGAGTACCAGTCAGTTCAGAAAATTTACTATTGTCTCTTAAAAAAAAATACACTGACATCCATCTGATTCCTATTTTTTTTAAAATCCAATCAGCACAGTGGGAGAACCAAGGGTATCTTCATAAACCAGTCCTGGGCAAACTCCCAGATCAATGCTTTGAGAAGAAGCTTTTTCTTCCTTTTCTGTAACCGTAATCCCATAGAACACACCTATAAAAGCTCAAATTAGAGAAAAATGTTGTACACTCCCTGTGTTAGAAAGGGAAGTTAGCTTACAACCATACTATTCCTCCAAGGCACTGTGGACTAAAGAAATACAAAGAAAGCTTTACACCAAGTGGACTCTCAAGTTCACAGAATATGTCATATACACATTACTATTTTAGGGCTTTTTTTTTTTTTTTTAAATTGCCCTGTGGGAAAAGCTGGCTGCAAGTCAACACCACAGAAACCTAATTTTAACTCCAATGAATACAACTATTTACAAGGCCCCCTTTCTGCAAAGGAAAAACTCTGCCATTGCTGGCAGTTTTGATGTGATACGAAGGCATATTTCTAAGACATTCAACAACTGGCCTAATACTGTGTTTTTACTCATGCATCTTTAATATCCAAACTGTTCTTGGCAGCTCCCAGTCAGAAGCACTGTCATTCAAAATAAGAGAATGACAGACATTAATATGGAAACATTCAAGCTTTTAACTGAGCCGGAACAAGAATCATGCCATCCAATTTTATTTTGAAGAGTATTGACCTCGAGCAGACAAGATCCAAAAGGCAAAGGTATAAAGAGGTGTTTAGGGAAAGCAAAACAGAAGTTTTTTTTTGACCACGGCGCCTTGCACAGCATCAGAACCCTCATTTGAAACTAAAAATATTGTTGCAGGGGTATCGGGGGACTCGTGGTATGACACAGCAGTGAATCAAGTCTTTACTACAGGAAACGCTAATGCTTGGAAAACACTGTGCTAACACATCAAGGAAACAGCCATCCGAAGGGGAATTTAACGTTGCACAACCTACACCACACTTTCCCTAAATATAAATAAATTATAGGAGCATATGCTCTCTCCGCCGCTCCCAGATGCTAGAAGTGCAAAGACCGATAATGAAAACCAACGCTGGCAGGGAAAGGCTGTCGTTAAACACAACACTCGGGGAGCGTGGAGGGGGAACAGCTTTTAATGAAACAGGTCGCGACAGTTTGAAAGATGCTGACAACAACAGGGCATGCTGGGGCTGACGGCTCCAAGCCTTCTCAGTCTGGGTTAAAAATAAGAGCCATAACCCCTCACAGACAATGAAATTGTGTTTTATTACACCTACAAAAGCGTGCAGGTTTTTTTTTGCCGAGACAATAAACAGATGGTTGTCTTATTCTCAGAAGCAAAAAGGAAGAGATTACTTAGTGTAGACATTACATACTGCTGATATGATAAATTATAAAGGACTTGTGTGAGTGTTTGGCTAGTGAGGGTGCTAGCCCAGCAAAACACGACCTTCCTCAGCAGGATGCTCTGTCCATCACACTCCTTCTTAGAAGGAGGAGTGGGAGAGAAAAGAAGAGTCAGGGAGGGTCCAAGATGCAAAAGTAGCAAGGAAAAAGTACCCCTAAAACCAGTGTGATTGTTTAAATTTGACTTTGATTATCGTATTTAGGGAGATGACCTACAGCTACACTTGCCTGTTCACGCAGTCTCTCCACTTACCACCTGCTTGTCTGCAGTCCAGGTCTGAATGACAGTGTTTTTTAACCTAGTGCCAAGGGAAAAACAGCCTTTCCACTGGCCTGAATTGGGCATTTGCAAACATCCTGCTATGTTTGTGGTCCTGATGACCGACAGTCACCTTACAAACCACAGGGATAGATCCACAAGGTAAACCAAATGGAATTTTCCCTCTGTGAGTGTATATGCTAGTGTATATGCATGTGTATTTATACTAATGCGATAGGAATCACTTTGAAAATCTGAATTATATCTCCAAATTGCAGCACACATTAATTTGTCAGGATTTGGAAACGAATTCAGGCACTAGCCTTGTCTAGACTAGACTATTGTAATTCTCTGACAAATGGCATTTTTTCCAGCTGCTTAAACAGTCATCACAAACGTACCGTCTCCTCATGCTTGCCTCCATGTAAGAGAAACTTGAAACCACTTCTGTCCCTCTCCATTTTCTTCACTGTGCAATCTTAATTTACAGACAGACACCTGAAACTGCCACCCGAACATATACACATACCCCCAGAAATCCTAATACCGAATATCTTTGTGACTGTGCTTCACCCAAAGCACGTAAACAGCACCATTTCCCTGAAGGACACTATTCATGCATTTAAGAACATGACTAACACCATTTCCCTGAAGGACACTGTTCGTGCATTGACTAATTATTTGCAGGATCAGGGCCAGAAGGTGCACCTTGTGCACAGGTTTCTATGCCCACACACACACAAGATATTCCTGACCCGTTACACAGGAAAGCTGCGGTGCAGGCAGCGGTGTCACAGCACAGCAAGGCAGAGCGAGAGGAAGGAGGGACAGGGGTCAAGATGGAGTCTTACTTGGGCTAAGCTCAAGTGACTGGGAGCCCCAGCCACGTAGTGGTGCCAGTTGTCACTTTTGCATCTACTCAGCTACCCCTGTGCTTTGCCAGTTCCCCGCAGAGTTAGCGGCATCAGCCAGACGAAGCATTTCCTCAGCATCCTGGAAAGGGTTTGGATGCAGGACGTGAGCAGAAGTCACTTTTCATGTCTGGAAGTCTCTTTGGAAAGGTTTCAAGTCACTGCCAGTTTTTTTTTCCCAGACTGTCCTATCTAGGCAACCTCTAGGGAATTTGAATAATTTTCTCATTGCTTACCAATTCAAAGGCATTCTTTACCTTGATATGCAGCTCCAGTGAAGTCATCTCTAAATTCTTAGTTGCCTTTGAAGACATATCTCTGTAATCAGCCTAGAAAGTTTCCTGACTCCTGTATGAGTTGGCAAACTTTTTAAGCCAACATTTCTGGCTGAGATTTACATGGCGGCAGAGCTGGAAGGGAAAAATCTTTACAAACACCCAGCAAGCTTCCCATGGACTAGAAATGCAGTCACCTTTTTTGTTTGTCTTGGAAAAACCCTACCACAGTGACAAACAAAACAGAGCTTCATCTTCTAGCAGGTACCAAAGAGATCCAGGTAGAAAAAGGGGTGAAGAGAAAGAAACAACATACAAACAGTCTCTTGAAACTTCAAAGATTGAATTTTGGAGAGTTTGAATTTCCAGGGCTGGTGGGAACTTCAGTAGGGGATTACCACCTTTTGATGCAAAAATCAGTTTTAATTGTCTGTAAGATTGTACTCAACAGCCCTATAGCAACCTGAAAGGCAGTTTTTCACAAAAATCCTAGTTCTTGACGCGGTTTGGATCCAACTTGATAATTTTTTTTCCCAAATAATTCTTTATAACTGGCAAATAGCTTAAGCTGCCGGAGGTGTAGAGGAGTAGTGTTTTTAAGGCAAGGACACCTTGCAAACCCACTGCTTAGGCACTGTTAAAGTTGTAAGTAATACCGTGCATCTCTGTTTGGGACAGAAATAAGTCCTGCGAGCTGTCAGAAGGCAGCTGTGTATCTCCTTTTGCTGCCGCTGGGGATGGAATGTTCTGCAGACATTCACAGATGGAGGTGCACAGAAAGAGAGGAATGCTTTAACACCTGCTTGTCTGTGCCAGTTTCTTTATTCCCTGCTCCTCTGGCCTGTGTTTGGACACTTCCATTCTCCTCTGGGTGCCTGGGTCTCTTGGCAAATTTCCTGAGATAGGCGGTTAGTTATTTTCTAGGAAGGAGGATGGTAATTGGGGGATATTCCGCTTTTGATGTGCAGGGCAATTAAATCCTCAATGAATAGAGAAGAAAGTGAACCATTCGGTGTCACTTGAAAGCAGAGATGTGTAGTGCCATTTCTACGCACCAGTGTGAAATACAGAGGGGCATAAGGGCAGCCCAGAGCTCTTTATGTTGCAGCCAGAGCCGCTTGCAGATGCCACAGCACAACAGCCCATTCAGAAGGGAGACTATACAATAGGTCATGAGAAAAACCTGTTGCTCCTGATTAAGTTTGCAAATACTGTATCTGTAGGGATTCAGAGACATGGTTGTACCAGATGAAAGGTCCCAACTGGAATTAGGATGAGGGGCAATTCTACACCGCAATCAGGTCTGATTAAACCAGTATTCACCCTGCAGCTCTCTCTTACTCCTTTGTACAAATTATTCAGTTACCGTTTCTGATGGATTTTTGCTTCCCTTTAAAGTACTTCTAACAATTAATAATATATCCTAAACCAATACAGTCAATTAATTAAAGGAACACATTCACTCTAATATTCACATTTTTGCATTCAGTCTCATAAACATTTTCTAGCAGAAAAACTGCCTAGCGGATTCATTCCACCTTTGAAAAAGCTAATACAAAGTTTTAGGGTAATGTTAGCAAATCCTGATACTTTCCTAAACATCACAGAGGTTTACAAACTAGAGTTTAAGGATTATGTAGAGGCAGCTTTCTTATTAAAAAGCAAGGAAATTTGGGGGGGGGGGGAGGTAATCCATGGGATTGTCAGCCAGTTTTTACTATGAAGTTGTTTTAAGTTATTTAAGTTATAGTATGGTATCACAGGACAGATGAGGCCTTATGTAGGGAGTTAAAAGAATAAAAGTCAGCATTATGCTGCCTACAAAGACAAAAAGGCTAAATTCAGGCTTAGGGTAAGCACTGGCTTTGGAAGGAAAAATGTGGCTGGTGAGAAGATCTGTGTTTTCTGATTTGAGTTCAATGGAAGAAAAAAGAAAAAATAAAAAAAAAAAAAGAAAAGAAAAGCAGAAAATATATTTCAAGTGCCTGACTGATTTAGCAGTACAAATCCCATTAATTTCCAGCCGCTGCATTCTTTCACAAATCCTGCCCTCAACCATCAAGAGTGCACCAGTATGAACATATTTTGGTATAAGATCAGATTCAAATTCAGATATACATAGTTCCAGGTACCTGGATATACGGAGTTAATTGTTGCAATAGGACAAGGGGTTTTAAACTAAAAGAGGGGAGGTTTAGACTGGAGAGAAGAAAGAAATCTTTTACAATGAGGGTTGTGAGAGCCTGGCTCAGGTTGCCCAGAGAGGTGGTCGATATCCCATCTCTGGAACCATTCCAAGTGAGATTGGACGGGGCTCTGAGTAACTTGTTGTAGTTGAAGGTGTTCCTGCTCCCTGCAGGGGGGTTAGAACTAGATGACCTTGAAAGGTCCCTTCCCACCCAAACCATTCCATGATTTTATGATTCTCTCATAACTGAATTTGCACCTCTAGCGGGATGCTATGAAACGCATGACATTGTAGCTATCCTTTCTAGAACACTTCTCCCTCTGTAACAAAGACAGTACTCACTGAACAGCTTGCATGGTGTCTAACTAACATAATTGGTTAGGGGTTTTTTAATTTTTTTTGTTGTTGTTAAAGCTACTTTCATCTTTAGTTGATGGAGTTACAAAAGCAGCTGAATGTTTACAAGTCACATCAGAAAAAAAAATGCTACTACTATCTTCTCCATCTGCATGGTCAGCTGTTAGGCAGGAACAGAAGAAAGTCAGTTACACACAAAATACCTCCAGGAATCAGCTTCACAACATCATAGCTGACAAGAAACCCATCGGTTGTGTTTGAAGCAATGACTTCGGGACAGGGTAGCTGTGAAGGGCAACGAAAGCAGAGCCTTGAGGTGGGAAATGCAAGGGTGCAAGGCACACCCAGGAAATACCACAGCTAGGGCAGTTTCTGCACCTGAGCAGAGTGCTTGTCATTGAGGGGCTGGTGCTGCGTCGATCGAAACCCCTGAGACATCTGTCACTGGCTGGAGTGGCAGTGAGAGGAGAGTCAAGGGGGTCAAACACAAGAGGTGGCTTTAAGTCAACATGAAGCAAAACTTCAGATGTAGAAAGAGGCAATTTACTTAGGAAAAAAAAATAAAATAAAAAATTATTTGTTCAATTCTGTAAGGATTTCTGAGTTTGGGCTTTTAAACATGCATTAGTGCTCTTATACAAATAAGTATTTACTTTTCCTGTGAAACTCATTTTCTTCAATACTGAAGATCCCCAGAGTCTTATCTAGATCCAAGCGGGTTTATACTTTAACTCCCAACATGTCATTTTAAAACAGTTTTAAGAAGCCTCTCCTGCTCTTTGCTGCTTATACACCAGACCCAGGAATAAATGCAAGTCTATAACTGCCTGAAAAAAGACTGCTTCAGAAAGACAGCTTTATTACTATTTTCTTACATATGATTTAGAATAAAATCCCTTGTTGTATTTTGCTACAATAAATCACAGTTCTTTAAGAACTTGTTGGGAAAACGATCGTTGTCTTTGAAGTGTTGCTTTTCTAAGGCAGGCTCTTTTTTTTTTTTCAGTTGAAAGCAATCAAGTGTTATTTTCCAAAGCAATTGAAATGTAAACGCTTTGTTATGATTGCCTTTCAGGAGAAATACAACATAAATTAAAATCAATGTGATCTGACTATTCGTGTGCTATTGCATGCCAGCAATAAAACATTCAAAAATTTTTGTGTATGTCTCATGATATTCAAGTAAAACAGGTTGTGTGTTATAAGAGCACCTAGGAAAAGCACTGCAAACCAAGTATTTGGTAGCACATTCTCCTCATTTCTTATTTCCTTCTTTCCCTTAAATCAGTCAGAACTGGGTCAATATTCAATAAACAGAAAATACAGATTACTCAACCAGCTTGCTATTCTGCATAATATTTTATCCATCAATCTGTTTAAAAACAGGAAAAAAACCAAAACACCTTATTTTCTACATCCAGAGAGACAAGCTTGTTGGCCAATACCCTACAACCTACTTACATGTTTCCTCTTAAGTATTGTCAAGGAGGTGTTCATAGTTTTCCAAAAAAGCACATCTCAGGCCTCTGGTTGTCAGGTTTCATGCACTGGTTAAATAAAATTAGAAATCCAGCCTAAAAGAAATCAAACATGTCACAGACATCTAGACACGATATTCCATTACAGAAGTTATTTGGAAATGCTACAGTTTGATGCTATGGTTTCCTTCATTCAATTTAAAATTACCTCAAGAATGTTAATCATCTCACGGCAGTAAATCCCCCATGTGCCAAGCATTTTCCATAAAGCCTAGAACTCTTTGTTCATGCTGATTGGGATCTCCAGGGGATTAGGTGGTCTGCCCATAGAAAGGCAAACGAGAGAATAATTCAAACCGGTCTTTGAAAATCACGGTGCCTCATAATCCATCATAACCAGTGGTCTGGAGTGGGAATCAATAGCAAGGATTCATCAAGGCCATAATTTGCCAGTTCACCTGAATACAGGTATTATAATTATGGACTCAAAGTATTACCCAAGGACTACAACTGAGTCTGCAACCCACAAGGTGCTGCACAGACCTCTAGTAAAGGATACTCCCTGCCCTTGAGGGAGGTGAATCACCTCCCAGTACAGCTGCCTGGCTGGTACAAGAGAGCTGGCTACAGTGGTCCCATAGCCAACCTCTTCAACTGCTTCTCATGGTCAATGCCAGCTGTCTGACATCTCACAGGACTCTGGCACGTTATTAGAAAGCTACTATCCATCAGGTGAGGCATCACAGCTCACTCCATGTCTGCTTTTAGCCCAAAGAGAAGGCAAAGGAGAGAGAATTAATAAAACATTCTCTCCTGCAAATTACATTAAGATGACTTGCATCACTTCTACAAAAGGTCAGGAGCACACAAGGCTTGTTCCCAAATCTCTGCTGACACAGGGAAATTTGATTTTGTGTTGGAGTCCTAGTGCTCATGTGAGCCAGCTTATGTAGTCCATGAACATGGACTTCTCTTATAAACATCTGTCACACATCTGAAGGGTGACAAATAGACATACGAGGATAGCAAAGGCTCTAACTATTCAATCTCACATAAGGTTAACAAAGAAAACAAGTTTGGACTCAGCCACATGGACTCAGGCTGCCAAGCAACTGGAGTTTCCAGAGTAAAAACACTTGTGCAAGCAATAGAAGCAAGAACTGAGTCTTACTTCAGAGCTTACCAGGAGGGAAATAAAGAGGAGAAAAGGAAAGTAAAAAAAAAAAAGTTTCTTTCTATCTCATGGGGGAAAAAAGGCAAGAAGTGAATGATGTGCCATTGCCAGGAATAATGAACTCTAGAACACCTAATAAAAGTGTTCAGGGAGTCCTGTGATCTGAAACCAAAAGAGGCTGTAGAGAGATATCACTCTTTTCACACATAGCCCACAGAAAAATCATGAAGAAAAAGAAGGGAAGAATGCTTGCACTGCAGAGCAGAACACTCTGGGGGGCTGTGTTTAATTTGGAAGACAAAACAGCTTGCCAAATAGGAGTGGGATCATTTCTAGGACGTATGAATAAACTTTATGCAAGAGAAGACATTTTTAAAAGAAACTGTTCTAGGCTTAGAGAAATGACTCCACGCTGCAGTGGCAGCTGGACAACCCAGGAGGAGGAGTGAATGATGAAAGCCACTAGTGGAGAACCTTGTATGATGACTTGAAATAGAGGCTTCATGAGGTGGAGACAGATGGAGCATGAATGTAATATCCCAGTACAAAAAGCATTTTGAATTTGGAGAAAGGGATATCCGGCCCACAGATGTCTGAAGGACTGTCAGAAAAAGCCATTTCACAGAAAAAGCAACATTGAAGAGTTAGATAAATCCTACTGAGGAGAACAATCAATGACAGAACTTGAACAAACAGAAAGACCCTTTACGTGCCTGCCCTGAAGATGACTAACAGGTAATTCACGGGTGTACTTGGAATAAGAAACAATCCAGTTCCAGGTGAACAACACTAAATAGCGGCTCCATGGCAGAGGAGACACAACTGCAGACTTGTGCTGGGTGGGGAAGGAAAGGAGGGGGAAGCACCAGTGAGGAAAGGCAGGCCGAGACCCAAGTTTTTCAGAGCATCTTGAAGAAAACAAGTGGGATGCAACCAAAGTAAACAGGAGACAGATTGCTGAGGCTGCAGCAGTGGAGCAGGAAGACAGGGCTGTGCTTAGGGGAGCCATTCCCAGCAGGGCTGGAGGCAGCAGCATGCCACACAAACAGCCTCACAGAGCCAGTGCCCGGCCACCTCTTTCCGGTATCGGCACATCTCAGAGGGCAGTTCCAGGCAACTCAACAGAGCTTCACGCTGAGCAAATAAAACAGTAAAATCATTAGTCTTCTGGAATTGGCCAAGATTCATCAAGTGCCATAAGACGCAAGGTGAGAGAGCAGATGTAGATACAAGCCCAGGTTTTATCTGAGGGAATTTTACAGCAACCTTGCTAGCTGAAAGAGGTGACACGATGCAGAGACACCACTCAGATCTGAGGGAAGCCAGAGGACTTTTCTGCCAGTCAGGTGTACAGAAAGCAGAAAGTAGATGTGCAAAGGGTACCATGATTGACTGGAGGATGAGTCTGTGCAGCTTTAACAAATCCAGCCTAAGGAAAAACCTGTTCATTCGGATGGAGCCTGTTCATCCCCTAGCAACTAAAGGCAATGGCATATGGTAACAAGCCAAACAGCAGCAAAACATGAGTCACCAGAGACAGGTACTAACTCAAAAATAACCAGTCAAGGCACAACAAAAGATAACATGAGTGGCAGGAGGGAAAAACTCAGCCCAGAGGCATGGAAGGAAGAAGTCAGAAGGCAGGGGGTGAGCTGCAGCCACGAGTAGACTCATAGGAACAGCCTCACACAGGGAGTGTAGCTACACGATGGGAGTAAGACCTACTGAGCAAAACTGAACAGCCCAGGCGGGACTGGCTCTGCAGCTGGTACTCCAGGCAGAGAATAAAGAGCGGGGAAAAAAAAAGTCACTTTTGATCCACTTCCAAAAAGTCACTTTACAACTCAAAGCGAGTGCCATCTCCTCCTTGACTTGTAAGTTCCTGGAAATGAAAATAGTATCATTATGCAAAAGGGACTATGTTTAAATCTAGGTAAGTCTGGTATTTTACATAGAAAATGTCAAGAAAATATGTGAGGGGTAAAAAAAACACGGCATGTTGTCTAGACTCCAGCTACAGCAGGTGGACACCTAACATTTCTGGAAACTTGTTTAATTGCACCTAATGCATTGAAAAGGCCACAAACTTGAAGCGCATCTCAGTTGTGCCTCACCTATAGAGAAAAGGCATAAACCTCACCAGCTTCCAGCTCTTCGGCAGAAAAGAGCTACAACATGGCTAAACTGGCTTGCGTTCATTCCTTCCGACCTCACAGGGAGAATAAATACATTGAACATCAAGAGGAGTCCAGGTATTACTCTAAGCAGAGTCTATATAATTGCTAAAAATAGATGCTATGGAAAATCCCTGTGCTTTAAGCCCTTGCAGCTTTGGGCCAAATTCCAGAGGCTGTCACAACTGACAATGTGCACGTTTGTTAAGCAGCAATGCAGGCCACATCTAGCTGATTGGGGACTCTATAATGTATGTTTTATTTTATGCTAGCTGTGCCAAATCAACTAGTTTATTTAGGCACATTCACGCAAATTGTACATCGACTTGGAGCAGAAAGAAAATTCTTCAACTTTCCAGCACTGTGGAATAAAAGGGATGTGTTCTCCGAGTTGAGGAGCGTATTTGGCACACTGAGCAAGGGTCTTGAAGGCTTTGTAGAGGGTCTACCACAACGTGATTAGACGCTCTTGCATTTTGCAATGGATTCTTTTTGGTGAGGTGGGGGGGGGGAAGATTTCCCTCCATTATATTTGCTATATAATCTGGGGGAAAAAAATAGGGTAAGTAATAGAAAATAATTTTTGCTCACAAGAAAATGTGTTTTGGAGCCCAGTGGTGTGTCGTGTCAATTAAGCAAGAGGGAGAGGGAGGGCTTCTGGCTTGCTGAGTCCCAGGCTGAGTCCTGGCTCGGCCTGGACCACAGGCAGGCAGGACAGACACCAACACTGCCTCCCATTGCTGCTGCCCATCGCTGCATCCCCCTTGGGGCCTATAGCTATTGCTGTAGGAGATAAATCCTCAAACGTAGGGTAAAATTCTATTGTCTATAAGACTGCAACAGGAGCTGCAGGACAATTAAGGATTGCCATTCTCCTTAAAACTAGCCAATGACTCTGCCTCAGTTGGCTGCTTCCCATCTTCACCCCTTTCCAAAGTTGTCTCTTCTTCTCCTGGGCATCTAATTAGCATAGCCTGGCATTAAGCAAACCAGGAGAGCGTATTGCTCATTTTACCTGCATAAGAGACAGGAAAATCCAGTAGTACCTGGGCAAGCAAGGATCAGTAGAGAAGGTATCTGCATTGACAGCTTTGCTCCATCCCCTCGTAGGGTCCTAAGCGCTTAGCCAAGACATAAAATAGAAGTAGCACTAGGTTGGGAAAGGAGGCAGCTTTCCAAGTGAAAACTTATTTTATAGGCACAGTGTAAGCAGGGAAGCAAAAATCTCATTTCATACAATTTGTCGCTCCCCTTTGATTAAGTCTCACTTTTCCACGTTTTCACCCTCTGTGCTTCTCCATCCCTCTTCCCCCCACCCCCCCCCGACTCCGTCCCCTCTCACAATTCCCAGATTGTGCTTTAAACAACAATACCGCAGCTGAAAGGCTTATTATGCAGATTCATGAATACATAATTCAAAATCAAGCTACCACAACAGTTGCCCTTAACTTTTTTAACCCCATTGTCAGCCAAGCGGCGACGTTCAGCGGCAACGGCAGACGAGAGAAATATGACACACGCAGGTTTTCCCACAGCCTTTCGCCCCTTCTCCACGCTAATCCCATTGAGACCATTGATGCCCGAAGCACAATGAGGGGATCCCCGCCGTGGGCCGGAGACTGGCCCCAGCTCAGCCATCCCGTGCCAGGGGGATCCCCCGGCACAGTTGGGATCTGGGGTTTTTTTTTTGGGGTGGGGGGAGTAGGATGAACCTCTGTGCAGTGATCCAAGTCTGGCTCTGCTGGAGCCGCTGTGTTAGCTGGAACGTGAGAGCCATTCAGTTATCAGGCGACTGTTCAGGCACTCCAGTAAGCAAGACTACATTACTGCAAACTGTAAAATGAAACATCAAAAAACCCACCCTACTGAATTCACATCCCAGTGCTCATACTGGTTTCTTTCTGCCCGCTTGCTTCTTCCTGCCTTTTTGGGCTAATTATAGAGAACGCCAAGAAACGAGGCTTTACAACCAGCAGCTCCTGACAGGAGTGTTGGTGTCCATGCACCTTCAAACCAAAAGCAGCCTTTGCAGTTTAAAGGGTGAATGAGTGTATTTTGCTTCCCAATATCACGGAACCTGGGTAGACCAGCCCACAGAACGTTGTCACTTGGAGTCTGGCTCTGCACAACATGCCGCCCTGTTAACTCACCTAACGGCCCAAACACAAGCTCAGCATCTGTAAAACAGCCCTTTTATTTTAGCCGAGAAAAGACTTATTTCTGATTAGTGTCGGGTCAATTTACTGTTCTCAGTACTTTGCTGGGGTTTCCCAGACAGCTCCATTCTCCTCTGAAGACCAACGAATCCTCACCCCAAAGGTAACTTCAGCATTTAAATGAAACAACGGTGTGTGCCTTTTTTGCTGATTTCCAGACAACTGTACTCAAAGCAAGTAGAGGGACTCCTCAGTGCCCTGTGAAGATCCCACACAGGAGAATGAGATACCCAACTCCTCAGTGAGTGGATTAATAGGTTGTGAAAAGCCCGTCTCTAAAATTCAGCACTAATAGTCTATGGACAAGTGAATGATGGGCTGATTTTTATTAAGTTTCACACAAAGGTGAATTAGTGTCTTTTGCTATGGCAACGGCAATAAAAGGATATAGAATGACTCCAAAAGGTCCTGGCTGGCTGGGGAAATTGGTTGACATTCTGCAAGCCTATTCAAGCAGTAAAGGGTTTCATTATGTGCGCTTCCCCCAGGTTGATGGATCCCATCACGTGTTCCCCCTCAGCCCACAGCTAGGGATGGGACAAGAAGACAGCAGGAAAGAGAGCTCATCCAGACCCCTAAACTGGTGGGGTTTTGAAAGGAAACCATCCTGCTTTTTAGCAGGAGGGAGAAGGACACGGTTAATTGCTACTTGCCGAAACTGTTGGGCTAGAAAAACCAAGAAAAACATCAGGTCAAAGCCAGCTTGAGGCTTTCACTAGCTCAAGCAAAGATTAATTTCTGCTTCATCAGCTGATTCAGCAACCTACATACCCAGAGCTACAAGATACCTGGCGAGGGGACTGCCTGCAGCTTAACAACAGGAGATACGCTTTTTACCATCCGAAAAGCCACAGACACCACCAGGGTCTTACAGCTGCTATGGCTGGTTTCTCAGTAGATGAACTATATGATATCTTTCCTTTGAAATTTCAACGATCTCTTGCATCAATCACTGTCATCTTCTACAGACCTCACTACCCAGAAGTTTAGTTAATGAGAGAAAAAATACCTAGAAGAAAGAGCATCTTCACTTACGCTCTGAAGAGAACAAGCAGGGAATAAACCACAACAGAACAAGCATTTAAGCTGGTGAATGTTATGTTGCTGTGGCAAGTTCCTGTACTGTGCTTTTGTCTTTCATGGAGAACTTTGCACCTTGTGGTACAATACAGTCTGTCCACTTTCAGTTCAAAAATGCCATTAATTTGCCATAAGAACAGGAATCTTAAAGTCTTGCATGAATCTATCAAGCACTCTGCAGAGCCTGTTCCAAGCCTTTGATTTCTTCCCCATCGACCCTGGATTGTGTCGGTCACACAATCCTGTGTTCCTCACCTGCTCCCACAGTCCTCATAGGAAACTAATTTCAGGTTTCACTCAATCATAAAACTGGAGAATACTTTCTGTGGGAAAAGAGGGCCTTTGGAGGTCTGCTGGTCCAGCTCCGTGTTATCCAAACACTTCCATTCAGATATATTTTTTTAATTTATAAAACTTCTCTTGTACCCTGTCCTTCAGCTTCACCTTACCTGTCATTTTCTTGATAGAGCAACTGCTTGGTAGACTTTCACCCTCCTGTAGTGCTCATTGTAATTCTTTTTGCACTTATGATCCCTTGTCTGAGGATGCCAGAGTTCCTGGTGGGGATGAGTAAATATCATCCCTTGTTTTACAGAAGGGTGAATGGTGCCTTCAAAGGATTAAGTGGCTCGGCACATTCTGCAGCGAAACGGAGCATCACAGCAGCTCTGGCTCTGAGGAGCCTTCACTGCCAAAGGGGACTGTGAACCAATTTGTCAAAGTGAAAATCAGCAGTGAGGAGTGACTAAAGGAGGGAGAAGAAACTGTCAGGAGTGTTTTAGGTCACAGCCTAACGGCCCTAATCAATAAAAATAAACGGTGATCTTCCCCCAAGGAAACATCCTGTACTTTTTTATCTCATTTCTTCTGGAGTTGATAGAAGCAGAGGGGAAAGGCATTGACTTTTTGTTCCTTTTTATTTACTCAAATGCACTATACACTGGCTGTCTTAGCTCCAACTTCATTGTTTTCTTACCTTACTTGAAATTCTTCCAGACAGTTTGATAAATGAATTGTGAAGTGGTCCAGCATCATTTGCTCTTTCTACAGTGCTATCAACAGAATATGCTCTTAAAGCACAGATCCCCCAAACACCAGGGGGAAAAAACCCTTTCAGGATAGCAGCTGCACACAGTGTATGTGATATGTTTATGGAAAGAGTAAACATGAAAAACAGACACATTTGGTTTTAATTCACTTTGCCTGACCCAAGGAGTCCTCCCCAGAGATAATACTCAGGTCAGCCCATAAATTTTCAAATAAGTGTGCATGATTTTCACTGCATGTCCTCTATTAAAAAAAGCCAGAAACTTGTGTGGGGAAGGATTTCTGAGCAGACATCCAATAAAGACACTGACACAGAACTAGTGTGTTTGTGGACTATTTCACCAGAGAGACCAGCCATTGTACCAGCACACACCACAGCACAGATCAACAGTCCATATAAAAACCTGCTCCTGTAGACAGAAGTACCTCATGTTACTGGAGGCGAGAGTCAGAGGCTCAGACATAACACATTGAATAATATCTCACCCTGCAAAGAGCCTCCCTGAAGCCAATGGATGAAACCATGGGCTCAGAGATACTATTCAATGCAACTATCCTAATTCGATCTGTGATTACAGCTTCTGGGAAAGTGTTCCCACTTCTTCCCTCCACCCAATTTTTAGACAAGTTGAAGGAATTTTGTCATAGAAGAGCAAATTTTCATTTTATCTTAGATCTTTAGAGCAACATAAATTTGGAAAACCCTGAAGCAATTGCCAAAACGTAGTCCTATTAATTAGAACCAAAATGTTGTAACGCTTCGAGTTCTCTGTATCATATATATCTGGACCACACTGCAGTGTCTTGGCTCTTGTGGAGTCCACCTCATCGAGACATTCCTCACGGGCTTAGCCTTAAGTACATGTTTACGTGGTCTGCTGAGCCCAAGCCGTGCAACGCAACTGTTCCCTACGAGAAGCGGAGCTATGCTAATCTACAGCGGCTGGTGTTATCACTGCACAGCATTTCGATGCACAGTGTTTTGCATTTGGTTGAGTTCTGGCTTTTACTTCACTGACACACACAGAGAATGACAATTTTGACTTATTAAGGCAATAGCTGTCATTGCACAACATAAAGGATGCAAAGATAGGATGCCTGCTGCCACGCAACTAAAGGACTCGCTTCTGATTTCCTGCCTCTACCTTGATTTCACAGCACTAGCATCCCAGCATTTTGTCTTTGCTGCATTTGGGGTTTCTTTACTTTTTTGATTGCTTTTTTGTTGGTCATGGTGACGATTTCAGGGTTATTTTAAAAGGTGCTGAAGTGGTGCCCAATTCAATTCTCTTACATTGCTTTGAAATTTGAAAATCATGAATTCACTTTAAACAAAGACTTAGCTGGAAGCATATGAGGACAATGCTGATGTACATCAATTTATCTGAACTCCCCAAACCCAAGCCAACTGCTCTCAGTAATATTCCACCGAGGAGGTGATATGGATGAAACTCAGCCAAATACAAGAGCAAAATCCCTTTTTTCAATTAGAAGTTTTTAACATCTACAAAGCAGAGTTCCATCATGCGACAGCATCTTGAATTAATTGAGCTATGGGCAATCCTCGTTCTTTTTGTGTACTATGAAATGTAGGAAACACAGATGCTGTCTGTTTAAACTGTCAAACAAGTTTCCTGATGGTAGCTATCATGTCTGCTACAGACTTGCTGGTTTAACAAATGTTGTGAATGCAAAGTTGGAACATGTGTGCAAAATATTCCAAGCTATAAACATCAGAATCATTAGAAGTTTGGTGAAGGTTTGTACCATCGGCATGAGAAGAGCAGTAACTTCTCTGGCTGTTTTTCTGGAGCGTTTCAAGGCGGCTTTTCTGTTTTAAATGTGACCACGCTTATTGTGAAAAGCCTCATCACTCAAAACAGGAGACTCTTTAATTAAAACTGCAGGCAACTAAGCAAATAGTTGGCACATAAAAAGCCTTTCATTTTTCTTGGTTCAAGTTAAGAACAAAAGAAATACTGCAGGTAATTTATGGCTTTTCTTACTAGCACAATCCTTGAAAAACAGAAGGATTAACTCAGCAAGAACATTGAGAAATCACATATGCTGCATCTAACGGCCAGATACTATCTTTCCACTCACATTTCTACAGGTAAAATTGTTGAGAAGTATGACAAGCATGAGATCTTTATGCGCTAGATACACCAAAGCTCCTACCGCAGGTGTGCACCAGGGAAAAGGGACAAGGCCACATGTGAAACCATTCAGAAAAGGGATGAAATCTCAGATGTGTGGTTATTCTACTGAGCTCCTGAAGTCAGAGGTGACACATTTAAGACAAACCATTAAGCTTATAAACTCAGGTTACACCTTAACTTCAACTCTTGAAGGACAAGTGTTAACAGCTTTGCTATAGTTCATGGTTATTTCTTGATCCAGATGATTCTGATCTCCAGGAAAAACATGAGGCATAGACAATCATTTGTGGCATCTGTCATGCCAACAGAAGGTTCGGGAGATTGTAATTCTGATTTTACTTACTATGAAATACACTGATGAACAATGGTACAGAGAGGTTTGAAAAGGATACCAGCTTGCTGGCTAGAACAGGAGCTGGGAAACCTCTTCCTTGCCATGTCAGAATCAAACTTTTTATTAAATACCCAACTATTACTACACATCACTAGTGACTGCAGGAATCCTAATGAGGACAGACAGCTGCCTTTTAAAGCCACCGTATCATTTCTGCTTGGTGCAGAGTAAGAAAAAATGATTACACTCTGTAGAGCCCATTCAGAAGAGAGCTCAGGCTCACTGGAGGCCAGACACCAGTATATTTGATTTTCCTGACCTTACTTTGGAAAAAAGTGGAGTCACTTCTGAAGGCCTCAACAACTATGCAAGGGTAGGAAAGCGTTCTACACTCAGCTGTCTAGATTTGAGAGTAGCTTACTTGCCACAGCCACACTCAGTAAGAGTGATTGGGAACTATGGATTTTTGTGAGACTATCAAAGCACTTTCAAGTACCAGCAAATTGAAAACTAAGGTGCCCATGGGGAGAGTCATGACATTGTGAAGCTGTAGCTCCCAGGCATTTTGGATCAATGTACAATGCACTGCTCATAGGACTTAATGAAACAATTACAGCCCTCCCGTTGATTGCCTTTGTTTTCTACTGTGAATCAATAGATTATCAACTGCAAATGTCAATGTGTTCACACTTTCCTAGGAGGTCATTCTGCAATGTAATAATGAAGAACACACATCACACATCAGATACCAGCTACAGATAAATGTCTCAATTTCTAAAGAGTAAAGAACTGAAAGATGCTCATATGTGCAAAAGAAAAACTGAGGGCACAAGAAAAAAAAAAACAAACAAAAACCAAAGACACAAAATGAAATGAGAATGGAAAATCAGCTGTTAAAATGTAAAAATCATCCAAGACTTCAGGCACAGAAAGTGTATTCTGCTTTGTAAACGGAGGGTATATTTTGACAACTTCACTCATTTGGGTTGAGTGGGTTTCTGTTAAGAGAGTTCTGCCTTTTCAAGAATGTTCATTTTTAATTTTAGCAAGTCTTATTTTTCTATTGGAGTGTTCTCCTTTTTTTTCTCATTATGTAAATACTAATTATTATTTTACAATACAAGGCAATAAAAGAAAAATAAAGATTTAATATGTTAAACACAGATCGGAAGAAGATACATAAACTCCAATTTCATTACACCACATTGGGATCCCTAGGATACCTCTAGCCTGTTAAACAGGCCCATGGCTACAAGAGGTTTTAGAGGATCACCACCTGCCACAGGTATTGTTTTGGAGTGAGGGATGTCAATAATGAGATGGGGAGTTGCATGACATCAGAACCTGAAGCTGGTCAATGTAAAACTGAGGACTACACATTAGTCAAGGGGTAGCATTATTCCAGCAACTTTTCTATTGGGTCCCAGCTTGGGTCACTATCTTTTATCCACACAAATGCCCTTCTCATCCCAACTGAACACTGAAACTGCTGAAGAGTTTTGTCAGACTGCTGCCATGTTTATTTTCGCTGAGAAGGCAGCGTCTCACGTATGCCCTTATTACAGCTTGGTAAGAATGTGCTAATTTATTCCTGGCTGAAATGCACTGACAGCCTCCAACTGAAAGAAGGAAGCAACAGAAATACTGCTGTCTCCTAGCGCCATGGAATGTCCCCATTTCACAATCACAGAATCACAGAATGGTGGGGTTAGAAGAGACCTCTGGAGATCATCTCGTCCAACCCCCCTGCTCCATCAGGTCACCCAGAGGAGGGTGCCCAGGATCATGTCCAGGAAGGTTTGGAATCTCTCCAGAAAAGGAGACTCCACAACCTCTCTGGGCAGCCTGGGACAGGGATCTGGCACACTCAGAGGAAAGAAGATTTTCCTCCTGTTCAGATGGAAGAATGACAATGCCTCTCCTTAAAAGTATTTTTAGGCGGCAAAGGGAACAAGCTATAAGAGTTACCATAAAGTACACAAGCTCTCAAGGACACTAACGTAGAAAGAAGAGTCTAATGATATAATATGCAATGATAGTATAGAGTATTATACTATTAAAATATTGTACAATAAGCAGGAAAAACAATGTGCTGATTTGAAAGGCCACCAGGAGAGAAGTCCCCTCTCCCTTTATGGCCAGGGTGAGCCTTAAGCCACCACAGGTCCATGAAGCAGTACATTCTTCTGAACCCCAGTTCCACCAAGCCTCTACTTTGCTCCTGGAAAGCAGTTCTTCACTCCCTTTACTGAAGCCATCTTATAAAGTATTTGTAAGACATCTGGGATTTTATGGCCTGCAAAAATTTCAGGGATGAGGATAATCTCAATTTGAGGACATATGCAGCAGCTGTCACAGCAAAACCTCTTCCAGGTTTCTGGGCACTGCAATAATGTATTTTTATGAAAGATAATAAATAATTTTAAATTAAGAACCTTGCTTTTTCAACTGAGTTGTCTACTGCATTCATCTTGAGCAATGGAGACTAATGTATTCCCAGAAGAAATGGGTTGCAATGCCCTGGGCAATAAAGTGCTGCAGTCTCCTGACCTTGACATCATTTTATTTTCTGCATAAGTGAGAAAGAAATCCTGATATCAAAATTAAACATTAAAAACTAAAGAGGGATAAGGAGAAAGCAGAAAAAAAATGCACTTCGATGTTATTTTTTTGTTGTTAAGCTTTAACAGTTAATGCAGTAGAAACCTCACCAAGAGAAACATTGACAATTATAAGATTTTATTTATTTTTTCTTCGGGGCAGGTGAGAACTGAGCACTGGCTTTTCAAAATAAAATTTTGTTTGTCATAAAAATCATTTGGGTCCTGAAAAGTGAGAGCCTCAGCAAGGCAATAGACAAGCTGTTAGTAACTGAAAGCACAACTGCTAAGTTATTTGTTGGCGAGCCCAACACACGCCTCTCTTGCACCAGAAAATGTGAGCACACTTTGTTCATTTTTGGAGACAGCATTTTTCCAGAGATGCACTAATTTAATGGTTGCAATCCCATTAAGAAATACAGAAAATTAGAACATTTAGAAATAGAATGCTGTCAAAACACATGCAAGAAACAGTATATTAGACATTAATGCTCCTACTGCACAGGGTTTGATAGGAGCAACATGGAAAGGAAAAGCATCAGATGTATTTTGAGATAGGTAACTCTGCCAGCTGGACCCTCCTCGAGTGTTCTGTGGATCTTAATTTCAGTAACAGACTAGTACTATAAGGAATCTAATAAACCTAGTGTTATAAAATCTAGGCTATTTGCCCTGAAATAGCTTTTAATCCTGATTTTTAACTAATTTGTGCATCTTTCAACTAACGAAGCACAGAACTTTGTCATCCTCACTTAATATATTTATTTTTGTTTCCTGCTTATACCACAATTTAGAGCAGAGTGAAAACTTAAATTGAGAATGAGATAGTAATACAAGAGACCCAGAAAATTTGGATACTTTAACATGAAGTAACAAAGTTCTATTGGCAAGCTGGCCCATGCCCTCTGGTGGCTGCAGGTTCAGAGCATTTAAGGAGGAAAAAATTATGTTTGCTAGTATAGTAAGGGTTGGTTCTTCACTGTATTTTACTGAAGTGTGGTAGATAAACAGAAAAATACAGATCTGTGTTAAACAGAAAAATCAGTTTGGGTAGTGACAATTATTATTTTGAAAAAACAGCATTTATTTGTTGATGTAAAACACTGAAATAATTCTCACTTTGATTACTGGAGCAGCTGCTGCTAGGGCACCACACTAAAAAACTGGACCAATGGAAGCATACTTAAGAAAGCCCAATAGAAGATCTTAAAAACATCATTATTTGAAAGGTAATTGGGATTGGTTAGTCTAGGGGAAAAAAAACCCCCAAACAACAAAAAACCTCCAAGTAGGGTTGACTTGGCAATGGTCTTCAAAAATGTCTAGAGATGTTGCAAAGAGGAACCTCAGCGATCACTCTTCATATTCAGGTAGGACAGAGCAAACCAGCCTCACTTGCAAGCAAAAGCATGAAAATTAGATACTAGGCACTAAAAACTTTCCATAACAAGGATACTATTCTCTGCAGAAAATCACTCTTAAGGAGCTTATTGAACTGCCTTCATTAGGGCTTAATGCGAACAGTGAGGGATGGTGGATGTGTTCCTGCTATGCTTCAGCCTGAAGAAGCAGCAGTTTTTGAAAGTCCCATCCAGCCTACACTTTTCTGCTCCAATGTAGACACCCAGTGAGAATTTCAACAGGATTCATGCAATTTCATTCCTTTACTCGAGCTTTTTGCCACACAGTACCCTGACCATAACATATTATGTTTTTAATATTCAACAATACTCCATTGATTCTTCCTGGACAATGACAGTCAGATGACACAGACAAAGGGAAATGAATGAAATCTGACACATTTCTTTTAAAGCCTGTAGCAGACTAAATTGTAAATAAATCCTGCTTTTTCTGCAGCACAAAAGTTGCAGACTGACTGTCCCTGTGGACTCTGCTCTTTTCTCACTACTTAACAGACTTTCTAACACTTTCTTTTGTCCTGATAGCAATCTCTCAGCAGGACCTTTGGCAGACACATGTATTATGTGTCAAAACCAAAGTGGAAATAACTGATGTGAGGCACAAAAAATCTGATGGGAATAGTTATAATAAGGAAATGAATAAACATCAAAACAGTAAATCATAACCATGAAGAGATACAGCCAGAAAGCTGCTGAGTTGTTTCTTGTCTAAGAAGATCAGCAAGAGCCACTGTTTTCAGAGTTAAGATTGTTTCTTATTAATATAGATAGTATTAACATATGCTATACTTAGGTTTATACGTTCACTTGATCTATTTACATTCCTATTTAATAATGTTAGAAAACAAACTCTCACAAGATACACTAAAAAATGCTTATAGTAGATTAATTTATAGAATACTATTCTAATTAGGAATCCACTGACCACAGCTAGCACCTGGATACTATGTTTAGTATGAGTTACTATTGTACATCTGTTCCTGTAAAGGTGTTTTGGCTTATAGAACATATTTTACTACTCTCCATTATCTTTGTACTTAAGGAGTTCTATTCACAAAATATTCTGTTTAGTAAGTGCTTGTGTATTTTGTGGCTCAGTCACAGTGCTTTTAAAAGAAACCCTTCATATAAAATGAGTTTATTATCATGAGCCTAGCTGGTATATTCATTTTGTCAGTAGCTATGGTTAACACCATGTATAAATGGTGGTATTTGTACAGTTTGTTTTCCACAGTGCATTTTTATTTCCCTAATGAGACTAATATCCATTTCATAACTAAAGGCTAATCACATGGCTACTTACCTGTTAACACTCCTCTGACCAGCAGCCACCTTCGGTTCTTCTCTCTGTTATGCAGGGTCATCACCAGCCCTTCCTTGGTGTCTTCTCTGCAGCACCTTCCTCAGCTGATGTTCAAACCTGACCGAGGAACACAGCTCACCCCCCTGGGCTCCTATGGACCACCACAGAGTCAGGGCTTGGAAAGTCTCCATCAATCCAAGTAACTTAAACAAACAAATCATTTAGAACATGAAAACGTAATCTGGCTTTTTTTATGCTCAGTATGTGAGCTCACATGCAAATAGCAATATAAGTATATTGGGTACAATATGTGGCTACAATGCTTCCAGATACACTGATGATTTCCCTGAAATGTTGTGATGACTTCTGCCCTATAAACTGCCTACACTCTTCCAAACACAAACTCTTTCTGTAGCAGGACTGGGACAGAAAAAGCAAGAAGAAACATGAAGCTTGGGGGGCACCATGGAGATGGAACAGCTAAGGACACCATATAATATGTGTCTGAAGGATTATGTGGGACAATCAGAATGAGAGGGCTGATTGGGCTGGTAGCTTCAGAATGGTCATCTAGCAAAGATATCAACAGAACTTCAAAAAGAGCGATGGACGTAGACTCCAAAAGAAGTGTGGAACAGAACAAATAAATACTCCCAGGAAATACAATTTGAAGGACAGAGCCTTGTGCACCAGACTACCGCAAGCCTTGGCACACCAAAATTTCAAGCCATGGTGGAACTGGGATTGACAACAAACTCATTCAGGAGTCCAGAATTAGCTGGAATTCTGCCTCATTCAGTAGGAAAAGGAATCAATGTTTGGTCATCTTTGTGCACCAGATTTCCATGTTGCTTATTTGGCTGCTTACTTCAGAGAAAAGGGATTTTTCAACCAGCTAGAAATAGCCTAGCCTAACTAAAGTAAGTAGCTAGTCCAATGTAGTCTCCATTTGTGAAAGGTCTATTCTATTCACAAAAGAATTATAAGTTCTGTTTCAAAGCATAAACTCTTCATTAATCTGTCTAGCTAGAACTAAAACTTAGTTCTAAAAATATGTGTTTTGAACTGACAGGTAACCTTTCTAATCACTGCTGCTCTTTGACTTCCCTGATTTTGCTTCTCACCAGACACTTAGTCAACCTCCAGGATTATGAAATCCTACAAAGTAATACAGAAGTCACACTTGGAGCTACTACTTATAATAATTCACAGAGACTAGAAATAACTTTATTTTCTATACTTACAAGTCAAACAGGCCTGCTGAAAAGCAATTACAAACTCAACATGCAGGTTCTTTTGCATTTACTGAAATGTGTTGATGCTGGAAATGAGTAAGCTCCCCAGCTATTCCCAAATAAAACAAAGAATCATATTTTTTAGCACTGGTCACAGCTCTGCATTTTCTTCCCACCAATTTATGCTCATTTATCAACAGACAATAGAACAAGGCAACCTTGCTTTAGAGATTGACTCTCACAAACTAACTATGCTAAAAATTACAAAATAGTTTGTAATCAATTAAATATCTCTAAAATCAATAATTCTCAATGACATCATCTGATTAAATAAAATTGCAATAGTGGTGAATTTTCAACTGCACTGAAGTCAAAGGCAAAATTTACCTAACTTCATCCTCAGACTCTATTTGACTTCTAAATCAGGGACAGAGGTATAAGTTCTGAAAAATACTGCACCAATTTCCTTCTCAAATAAAACTAAAGCAGCGAGTTAGATCTCAGTGTACTACATCAGAACAACTCAAATTTTGAGTTAATCTCAGTGCTGACTTTAAAAAAAATATTTATACATATTTGAGTTCAGTAAGAGTCAGAAGCCCAGCATGCTGTCGTGCTGCAGTTCCAGTGGAGGTCAGAAGGTGAAAGCACCAGTTCAGAATTCACAGGAAATGGTCATTTACCTGTAGTGGTCACACTAATGATAACTTCAAGTTGTACTCAGTTTTCTGATTTTATACTTATCTCACTTTTCTTTAACTGCAGTCCTTAAAAGCTCTCCAGGAGAAACAGAGCATCAGATAAAAGTCTACTATGTACCTAGAAGGCATATCAGTAACAAATAGCGGGCACAAAAAGATGGAGCTCTTCAAGAACTCTCAACGGTGATGTCAAGTCTGTTCTCTTGCAGTTTGATCGAAATTTTTAACTTCTCCAGGAGCATCATTAAATGATTTTGATAATCTTTAAGATTTTGCAAATCAGACTGGAATTCCTCTGTGCCCGTTAACTGATTTTATAACACATAATAAGGTTTTCTCATTTATTTTGGTTTTAAGCCATATGGGCATCACCGCTTTTCAACACATTGTATAGGCAGAAAATGTTACACTATTTGACATTTCACTGAGTGGCAAGAGTATTTTCTCCACAGACAGGAACTCTTTCTAATAACATTCATAAGTAGTATTTAGTGGTTCTCCCCTGGCAACAGATTTAGATAAGACATGGACAAACTAGATTGCACAGTATACAGAAACTTCTCTGTACCAGGCAACAGATAAAAGACGTACCAGATATAATGCTGACAGAAATAACCAGTTTTGTTGCAGACTGCGAGTGGATCAATACAATACAGCCCAATTAATAAAACATAATATTACTTTTTTAAATCACTATTGAAGCTGTACTCTATATCAATAATATTACAATGATCAAACAGATATGGAAAAAAAAAGTTACATCTGCAATCCCCAAATTCTTACATCTGTTCCACACAAAAGTCAGTGATTTATAAAGTTGGCCAAGTGTTTAAAATCAAATCAAACCCAAGAATGATAGGAGATGTAACCCTCAGAGGGTAAAACTGAATTGAGTTACTTTCTAGGGAAAAACACCTACTCTTGAATAAGAATCTGTCTTCAAAGTTTAATGGGAAACATCGAGTTGATTCAAGGGGAATACCAGCTCCCATTATCCAAGAAGATAAGAAACACAGATGCACTGGGATTGTTATGATCTTGTAATACAATACAGAATTATACAACAGTGTTATTTCCCAAAATTCCTATAACTTGTATGACTTGATAGGGACACAAAGTAATAATGGCGATGTTCATATATCAGATAATAAAGTGCTTTCATTAAGCATCACAACTTCCTGTGTTTCCAACAGAAGTATTTAGTAAAATGTTATTAAAGATGCTAACCTGTGAGCTGCTGCACCTTAAATAAAGCAGTCAGTAGAAATACAGGAATATGATATTTAAGTCTTCCCACACAATTCTGCAGAAAAGAATTGCAACAAAACCCAGCAGTGGTACCTCATGTCTTTTTCTTTTTTAGCATAGTTCTGAAATGTGCACTGAAGAACTATAGGATAAACCTTCCAAGCTCTACTTCACGTTAGTGACGTGCATTAAAATATCCACTTTTTTTGAGACAAAGGATAAGGCTTATACCAAAAACCCACTGTGACACTTGGCTGAATATCTTTGGTATATTCATAGTGCAACTATTCTGTTGCATGGGTAAGTTTTCCAAAGGACTGCATCCCCTGCCACTGAGAATCTACTACGAGCTCCTACATTCACTCGGACCTCACTAACCTACTGCTTTAAACGAACAAAGAACGTGCAGTGAAAATAATTTCTTCCTGGTTTTAAATATATTATCAAAATAAAATTAAACCATGCCAGATTTCACATTAGAAAGTAACAGCACGTTTCAATTCTCTTGCAACTGTTTAGCATACAAATGTGAGCATAAATTTCATGGCAATTTTTAATGACAGATACCCAAAATGCTATTTGAAAACATTTGTAATGTAATTATTGTTTATCTAGATTTAGTCAACCTTTGTCTCTACAAAAAAGACCCCCGTTTTTCATTTTGCTTAGATACTTAGAATTATTCAAAATGCATAGAAAGGCTAGAACAACTTAGTTAAAATATATTGCAAGCACATTTTTCTAAACTTATATTGCTAAAGCCTTGCTGTATTGTAAGTTTTATTGGAGTTGGCCGTTAAAACACAGTACCATGTACTCACACAAGCCTAGATATATACCTGTATTTCATAGTGCTATTTGAGAGGCATACCAACACACAATTATAGTACATATCATCCAGTGGCAGTGCAATAAAACGTAACACCATTGAAATGCCATTTAACGAGTTTTCAACTTCTAAACAACAACATTCTCTCTGAACAGGTCTGTCCAACCAAACTTGCATATTGTTGAACACTGGCTTCGTCGCTTGGCCCCTTCCTTCTTTTCTTATACACACTGTAAGGCATCACGGTTCTCTTGTGAAGTACTCTCACTCTGCCCAGCTCCTTCATACGACCTTCGTCAACTGCAAAAGGAATCGGAGAACACAAAAATTAGGTATTTATATTGTCCAGATGATCTTAATTTATCCAACTAACTTCAATATGCATAATGAAAACTGTATGAAGTAATTAAACTGATCTGCAGCTGAACAGTAGATAAAAGCAGAGCTGATCTATGGAGCAATCTTCTTGAATCACAGCTGAAAACAAAACCTAGCTTGCAAAGTAACTATTTGTGGTGTGGGGAAAAAATAAATCACGCGTCGCACATTTCTAACGGTGATATAGAGTGTTTCTGAAAAGACCTCTGCTGCTGTATTTTAAAATTCACGTTCATTTAACGCTCGCTGGAGCCCACTGCCAGAAGCGAAACTCTACCTGGGAAACACTTTCAAACACAACCAACCAGGAGAGACTTGCTGTTATTGCTGTATTGCACTTCATTACCAGACCGCTTGCAAAACCCACCGGCACGGGCCACTCCCTTTCCCCAGTTGTGAAACGTGTGGCAAAACCCACAAGAAGCCTCCAGGTAAGCAACAGACAAAAAACTGCCTTCCTAGGTGAAACTCCCTATCCCTCCAGTGCTCATCTTTTTTTTCCTCATCTATACTCTTAATAAAGTTAAACATGCATCCTTATGTTGAGTCCGATCCCTGAGCTCTGCAGACCGACAGACGGAGTTAGCAGTGCAAGCAGTAGTTGCAAAATAAATCCTCAAGCTTTCAGAGATATACACACATCACAGTAGAATCTTATTAATCTTGTGTATAGACCCCTTGTGACTTAATTTAACCAGAATCATACACATATGAGCATCACTGAATAAGTTAAGACTTCCTTATCTTTATTAATCCAACTGATGCTACTGTGGCTGAATAACATTATATACCTGCTGTGTATCAGAAAAGTTTGCTCTACGGTGCCAGGAAGCTCTTTAGAGAAAGTGAGAGAACATGCTACACCCCTGAGGTCACTACAAGATAAATTAATAAAATAAAATTATGATAAAATACCAGTAAAAGAAATGTTTCACTTTTCTGAACTTCAGGTTTAAAATGCCATCAATATAAGAGTCAAACATAGAATCTGAAATAAGTGTTTGAGAATAGAACCATATAAATTCAAATAGTAGTGGAGAGAAGAGATGCTTACTGGAATGCCAGCATCTGGCATAAACTATGCAGAGACTCAATAGTTTTTTTGGCATCAGGACATAATTCTGACTGAAGAGACAGCACAGGTAAGTATAATCACTTAGCTTTAAGTACTGCATTAATCTGCCCCAAATTAATAGATTTTGTATGTTCATGTACTTGCTTCATTCAGCTTAGAACATTTAAGGCTCCTTGAACAGGATCTAACCAGTACCCAGACTACACTGTTCTCACCTACAACATCCACAAAGACGACTTCTGCTGATCATTAGTTGACTCAAAATGAAACCAACTGCTGTGGAAAACCAGACGATTTAAATAGCTCCATGGGAAAAGATAGGTTTTATTTATAAGAGAATAAACAGAGGTAGAATTTTCTCAGAAAGTTTCACAAATGGCAATATACTCAAATAGCAGAGGATAAGACACCAGCTCTTGGAAACAAACTGGTCACCAAGTTCTGTCTTCTGTTTTTGGGGTTTTTTTACATATCTGCTCACTAGTCTTGTCACAAGTAAGTAAAACAAATTGTCTGGAAGAATCTGAAGAAATCTATAACACAAATCTCTATTCAAATGTAGCCCTTAGCATGGAAAATCTTAATACTCCTTAATACTTTTGGGCCTTCTTTATGCTTTATTAAAGACAAAGGAGGTCATGAAATGCTTTTCTTTGCAAGACATTAAGAACTTGTCCCTATTCATCCACAGAAATGGCTTATAAACATTTTTCTGCTGATTGCCTGAATTTAGTATGTGAAACTTAATGAAGCCTGCTTTACACAGTTTAGAATGACTTCATTACTTTTAGCTATGTTTTGATTCCTGACATGAAAGTGCAATGTAGTTCTTAAGACTTAACTAGGAAAACGTGGTTTGAAGGGAGAAAATCTGAATAGCACTTGCTAAGATTGCATTCTCTGCTAATTATTGTTGGCAATTGCTTTAGATAAACACCAAGTTAAAAACACTTTATGGCTTTCTCTCCCTCTTTGAAATCCATTAGGTTTTTGATGTGTGGCCAACACCTTGCTGATATCCCAATAGGTTGGTTTTACTACCAGCCTTACCACCTCTTCTATTACATCCTCCTCCTTTCTGAAAGTTCACTGAGGAAAAATTTGCAAGTTTAGCTCCTGGAAGTGACACAAGTGTAAAGTTATTTTAACTTCTTAAATTGGAAAGTTTCTATTTACTGTGCCTCTAGGCTGACTCTAAGTTTGTGTCCTGAACTGGATTGACACCAAGCGTAGCCTTCATAGTCTCATGCCAAAAGCACTTTCAGTGCCGTTTGCTACTCACTGTTTGCTACTCATTGCTTTCAAATACTGCTGAACACTCTGGATGAGTTCATTTTTTGGCTTGTAGTGTTCCTGGCCCCAGATTCGATTTCTTACAGTAACTAAAGCTACCGTACCTTCAGTTTCACGATAGCCTTCCTGGCTCAGCTGAACTCTGTTCTCGTTGCTCAGCATTTATACTCTTACTCCACTTTTACTCATTACCTGAAGCAGAGTGGGTGCATTATCCTCCTTGCAGTGAGGTCTATGCTAGTTCTAGCTCTACAGCCATACAAGACTGTTATTATGACCCAGCACTCTAGCGAATTTGTTAAGCCAAGTGTTTTCTGGGGAAAAGTAAGGCTTGCCAAACCATGCAGTCCTTTCTTGGACCGTGGCACAGGTTTCTAACACAAGCCTCAGGAAAGAGAAGGCCTCCTAGAGCAATTCAGAAAATACCAGTGTATTGAGAAAAAAAAAGAAAAAAAATTTTTTTTAATTTATATATTTATTTTTCAAAAAGCCCACTGTAAT
>WTSP01012922.1:61157-102180 GCA_025331215.1 Actenoides lindsayi | reverse complement strand
AATATGAATACTTCAGACATGTTTTAAGCGTAGCACAGACAGGAAGTTCTGAGCATAAACTACATTTATAAAGACTTGGCAATGAGTTTATCATCAGGAAAAGTTTAAAGCCAGGTACATTTAGCCTTATAAATACAGTCAATCAAACTTAAGCTTGTATTTGTTCTACACACTAAGGTTGATTCCAGATTCGTCGAATAAGGTTTGGAAGACAGAAAAATAATAGTCTCAACGTCTACAAAGATTACCTGTTCTAGTGAACATTATTCCATTGACTGCCCTCAAAATAAAAAAATAAAGATAAAAGTAACCTTCTGTAAAAGTACTTAAATGTATATAACTTAAACCCCACCTGAAAAAGAAACCTTTTACTGAAATGATAAGTATCAGTAAAATAATCTCAGGTTAAACTTTTAGAGGAGGTGAAAAGAAACTTGTGTCACCATAATAACAAATTCATAAGTTAAAATTCAGCCACCTTTTAATGGCTACTGCTCTGGAGGCAACACCATACAAATTCAGGAAAGCACTCCCTTTTTTCATGATGTAAACCTAAGCAGAATAGATTTAAGAGAATCTAATGGAAAATAAAACCAGACTGGGCTCCAGCACTGTTTAAAAAAGAAATTACCTTCCCAAAAAGAAAAATTAAATATCTGCTCCTGCCAAGTGGCACATGATAAAATTTGCTTTGTATTTAAGAAGATATAAATCAAATTCTAACAGGCCTTCTCTGAGTGACTGATGCTGGGATACAGGAGCAATCCCAATTAGAAATTAAGATGATATGCTCCGTTAAATAAAACTACTTGTTAAAAATAAGAAAAACATCCCTATCAGTAGGTATTATTTCCTTTTTTTATAGAAGAAATTTCAGTGACTTCCGTTTATGGAAAGACCCAGACTGATCAGACTGGGGAAAAATATGTCAGGGCTACTTTAATCATTACTGTAATTACTAAGTGCAGTATTGTTGCCATTAAAAAGCTAAAAAAGCTCATTTTTTTCCTCCTCATATTTTCTCATTTTACGACTCCTCCACTAACCTCTGCTTCACCTCACAAGTAGTTGGTGCATTAATATATATAACCCTCAAAGAGATAAAATAGTGGGTTTGAAGACAAAATTTATTTTGCAATGGCATAATTGTGGATGCCTCATCAAGTTATAATTCATAGCCAGTTAATTTTCTAAGGTTTGCTTCTTTAACCATCACCCCAGTCCAGCCTGGTATGACTAAGCCCAGACCTTGTATACCTTGAAGACTGTGACACGAAGCTCTCGTGGCAAGTTGCTTCTTAAGAATACTGTAGAAACCATCCTCCTCCAAGTCCACATTTTGTCCATCTAAGCAAATATGACTGGGTCTTGGAACACGTTTTTGTGGGTTTTGTTTTGGTTTTTTTACAATTTATGTATTTCTGTGCATTCCCTCCCAACACCTCTGGAAACACTTCATCTTTATCACTTGAAATGACTGGATTTGGTGGAAGGAGTTCTATTAACAAAGCATTATAAATACACAATAGTACCAGAAGGAGGTACAGTACTGCCAAGGTCCATTTGAATTCTTGGGACTTTGCCTTTGTGAAGATTTATCTTCTTATGAAACTGTTGATTAAGTGTAGTCTACAGAAGAGACACTGTCACTTCATATAAAAAACACACAAGGGTTTTCCCTTAATTCAGTTATATCTATCAATACAGTCTGGATGGTAGATATAAAAAAAAAAGTACCTGTCATTTTAAGACATGCAGGAACTGCAGATGCCAACTGTCTTTGCAGAAATACCATTCTGTGAGTCTCAGAGACAAAAATACAGCTGAATTCTTGCTCAATAAATTAACTGTCACTTCTTTCCTTCTCTATACTCATAAACCAGCATATTATTTATATCACATTCCTCCATTGAAATTTCAATATAGGAGAGATTTCATATATAACTCAACCTTCCCACTCCCATTAAAATTAATATCCCATTAAAAACAAACAAACAAAAAACCAAACCAAACAAACCAAAACCAAACCAAAACACAATCAAATAAAAAAAAGCCCACAAAAAACCCCACAAAAAAACCAAAGAAAAATCAAAGATTGCAAAGAGGTGTTAAAATTCTTTGTTCCACCCCCATATCATTAGTAATTGCAGTTAATACATGGAGGATTTCTTTTCTGTAAAAACAGAGCATATCAGATACATTGTTAAGTATTGGTAAAAAGCAAAGTAAAAAGTAGAAGTGATTTAAAGACCCTCTGCACAATGGTGTGTCTTGGCAGATGTCAGGCAGATATTGGTTTGATTTCTTGGTCCAGCTACACACACCCCTTCATCAAAAGCATCAGCAACATTGCTGAGCAACACTGAGCAATAAGCTAAAAGTAACAGCAGCAGCCTTCAAAGGCAGCTCCATCCAGCAATCGTCCCAGAAATGCTTTTATACTCGAGGGAGCAGGAAGAATGTGAAGAGCAGGAAGCATGACATACTCCTGCACAATTCAGGTTTTATTTCTTCGCACAAACCAAATCAGCTTCCCCCCAAAACTGTGAGCTCCCTCCCAAAACCAAAACATAAGTTTCAAATGCTTATACGCGTTCCTGCTGAAATACCAGCATAAAATAAGGAATTATTTCACCATAATAATAGCAAAATGAGTATCAGTGTGCATTTACATAGAAATTCAAAGTTTCATGTTCTGCCTCTTTTTTTTTTTTTCCTTACAGCATAGGAATTGATTAGCATTTTTATAAAAGTATTTTGAGAAGCCAATATCCAAATATTTTCCTTCTCTGAGTGCATTAATCTTTATTATTACTACCTAATATAAGCTGAAGTGAAAAACAGCTACATCTGGTCAGAAAGCTGGGTAAGCACGTGCAAAGCTGTACAGCTGAGACTAAGGAGCAAGAGCGAGCTCTGCACCAGTCTGAGAAGAGCTCTGCTGCAGCTCTACGCAGGCTTGGAGCCAACATTGCCTTGAAAAAAGGCTGATGGTTCAAAGGTTTTTGTAGCAAACTACTACTAAACCAGCTTTATGGTAGTGACTTGTTTGGGTCAAGCTGGTTTTGATCAACACTGATTTGGGAAGACAGCCTGGAATGTTCTGTATGGCTCCTCTTCAAAGCCATGTGTGATGGGTGTTGAGTCAATGGTACCTCTTCCCTCATACCCTTTAATATACTCACCAACAGGACATTTAAAATTTGTCAGAGGTATAATTTAGAGATGTAAGCAGCCTAACATTTCTTTTTAAAGAACACTTTTCCATTTACAGGAAAAATACACGAAGAAATAGTTACAAATAACTGACAAATTTATTGACTTTTTTATTTTTTAAATAGGAAAACTGCCAATTTTCAAAAAGCTCACATCAGTCACAGGAAACTATTTCTTACATTTTCTGGATGGAATGGATTCAGAATTAGTAGGAAGCCTTACAGAGGTCTGATATTTCTAATTCAAAAAAGAAATGTAGCACTCTTGCTAAATTCTGAAATTACAGTTTCTGATCAGAAGTTTCAGTTTCCTAAAATGCTACACAAAGACCCTGGAACACAGAAAGTATTAGGCCATCTTCACTTGGTGCTTCATGCTACACAGAATGTCTTTGGTTGGAAGAGACCTTCAAGATCATCTAGTCCAACCTTCGACCCAACACTGCAAGCTCACCAATAAACCATGTCCCTGAGCACCAGGTCCACACACCATTTAAATGCCTCCGGGGCTGGTGACTGCACCACTGCCCTGGGCAGACCATTCCAATGTTTGATAACCCTTTCAGTGAAGAAATGTTTCCTAATATCCAGCCTAAACCTCCTCTGGAGCAGCTTGAATCCATTGCCTCTGGTTCAGTCACATGTTACCAGGGAGAAGAGAACCTGGATATTTTTATTTTTTTTCTCTGTAGCAGGATGAAACAGTGGAATAATTTTTTGGGGTTTGTTTCAAGCTGGTGTTCGTTTTTCATTTTCAATAGTGAAGCAGTTGGGACTTGCATCATTTTTAGAGATGAACACAGTGTTCACATTTTCCAATCAAATTAAAATAACAGGTTTAAAATTCAACTTACAAGGAGTTTAAAAGTTTCATGGGACCTGAGCTTTCAAACTAGGTGTAAAAACGATCAAAAGAAGCACCCATCCCTTGCTGGATACACTACAGCAACGTTAATTTATATAAGAAACACTACAGCCTTGTTCAATTTTTTTTAAAGAAAAGCTACATCTGGTTTACATGACCTTGTCACACTTAATGATCGATGATTTTAGAACAAAGAAACTTTAAAAGGAAGGAACAAATTAACTTTTCCAATTTTATGAATGAAATATAGGAGATATTAATTACTGGAAATAGAAAATGTTTCCACCTCAGTCAGGAGTCTAATGTATCTGACCTTTGAATGTAAACTCATTTCTTGCTCAATTTGAAGCTTTATTTCTTTTCATTCACCACCAAAGCATAGGAAGTTATCCTCAAACAGAAAACAGACAATACACAGTGACAAGACAAGCAATACCCATTAATAGTAATATTTACATAAAAGAGTGAGTTGAAATGTGTTTTTTCTCATATTGCTTCATTTCATACTAGACTCACACATGAAGAAATATTAAAGACCAGTATGCCTTGGGGTATAAAAATACTAACTCGAACCAAAATAAGAGTACAGTTAAAATGAAGCATAAATAACACCAACAAACCAATTCAATGACAAGAATTCTTAATTAAAACCAGAAAGCACAAGTCACAAAAGAAGTACAGTAAAATGCTCAGGATATTCTCAATCAGCCAACTCTCTGCAGTTATTCTAATGAGGAAAAAAATAGGTACTTTGGAAATCAGTGTTCAAAAAGAGAATGTTTCTAAGGGGAAAAAGGCACCTTATCAAAATTTTATCGATGACCCTTAAAACATGAAGACGGATGAATTACAGTGTTACAACTGTAACTTAAAGGGTACCTTAAAATGGGTAAAGACAGGAAGCTGCAACAAGGGCAAATCCTAAAGACATCCAAACAAAACTTTTGGGCTTTGTGCCTGAAATCATACAACTGGTTTATGATTTGCAATTCAATCTTGAGAAGCAAGCAGCCTAATCACTTGACAAAACGCATTCAAAATCCGCTAACCCTGCTGTGCCACGCGGAAACAATAACTCATTGTGTTTTGACTCTTATTATTCCAGTAGTAAACATGAATAGGGGCCAATGGAAAACATTTCCTGTGAATACAGCAATTCATAGCAGTTCTCGTTTTCAGATGTAATTCACAGCAACTTGCCAAGGCTTCTGGTTTACCTGCAAATCCAATCCTTTGACTACATTGCCTAACACTAAAATCCAAGTATGGCCTGCTGGTTTGGTCACATTTGGAAGAGAGGCACATAAAACAATACGGATAAAATTCCCAGTTTATTTACGAGGAGCTCTCATATAATACAATTATTGTAACCTACCTCCATTTGTTATCCTGAAATATGGTGACTGAGAAGCGGCTACTGAAAGGCTAGCTTTAAATGATACTGATATTTCTCCAAGGACTTGCTTTTCAGAGATGTGCTATTGAAAAAAAAAACTGAGTAGTACTTTGGAAAATGTTAGTTAAATGAGACTGAATGACTTCCCATCTGAAAACAGAATCCAGTGCCTCCAAAGTCAAGACACTAAGACAAAACAAAAACAAACAACAAAAAAATCCAGGGATAGAATTTAATAGATGGCAAGTTGACAAAGATAATTATTTCACTTTTAGATAGTCTTCCAGGAGATAAAAAAGAACTAGTCAATTCTTTTGAAGTTGTATCTGTCACTATTCTTGATGACTTCAGGTACAAGAAATGAGAATGCAAATTGCCAATAAAGAATAGTAACTGCATACCCAGGAGGCTTTTGTGGTTTGCTTTTTTTTTTTGGATCTTTTTCTTGTTTTAAGTACTCTAGTCAACTTTCAGTTATGCCTTCAGTTTAAATACACCATGCATACAAGGACCAGAAGCAGAACTGCCAAAGGTACAGCTCAGTTTTAAATCCATGAACACTGTTCTGTGCATGGCCCTGCAGATTGTCTCTTCTGTGCATCTCAGAACCTTTGTTAGCTGAGTTTTTCTGTTCCTCAAAGTATCCAAGTTATTCAGAACACAGGAATGTTCAGTATTTTGAGCTAATCATTTCTCTTTAGAGACAGAAGGGAAAAATCATAGTCAAAATCCAGCAAGCACTTGGAATTGCTCAATTCACTCGCTAACAGGGAACTAAAACTGTACATCTGTCTTTCCAGAGAGTTTAGCAAGGTACCTGTCATCTCGGGAATATCGTCATCTAAAGTGACTCAGTCACTGTTTGGAGAGATGTGTTAAACATGCCTTTAAAGCCGTGAATTAAAGGTTGAGAATGCTAAATGAAGGATGCATCTTAAATAGAAAAGATGAGGGATGGAAAGCAACTCCCACACAAACACTTCCTAGTAGGGATGAATGAAATATTTCATTCATTTCTCATGAAAAACATGAGTAAATATTTATCATAGATAAACACAGAAGGCTTCCTTCGTTACTAACTCTAGCAGAGATTTAAAACTAGTAACAGCACTGACATCTCAAACAGAACAGCTTATTCCATTTCCTGAGCACATTTTGCTTAAGGAGAACCAGAAACGCTACATAAACTGCATTTTCATTTCATCAGGTACCTAAAATATCTTGTAATTCAGTAAGATTTACCCAAGAAGCCAAACACTGAACTCCATCAAAACCACTTTCCAACTACCAAGAGTCAGTGTTAAGTTTTGTTGCGTGTACAGTGCCAAAAATGATGTACTGACCTCATGCCTGAGTGACAGCAAATCACTACTGTCCTTCCCAGTATCTGAATTTCTGCAACTTCCACTGATTGCAAAGCTGCCGTTTATGACATGTAAAAGCGTTTCAGACTTTCTTTTTCGTGCCAAATCAATTTTACAAGGGCTAGCAATGGAGGAATAGGGCTATTGCCTCATTTTACTTATTTTAGAATCATTTTGCATTGCACGAACAAATTAAGAAAACACACTTTGTAACTTTAACCGGTCATCGTCACCCTCCGGATTATAACTTTGCTTTCAGATAATTAAAAAATTCTTTTGTGTGTCAGAGATAGAAGTATTAATTCAAAGAGAGGGAATTTTTGCAATTCTGGATGCTCTTTTTAGTTCTCTTTTATAAATATATATTTCCATATTTCATCACATTTATGGTAGAATAAAAAATGTTGGCAGCTTTGTTTCTTTTTCTGAAGTGAAATCCCAGGGGACTGACCCCAAGCCAGCTGATAGTGAAGGGGAACTAATGAGGACTTCAGAGTTTCACAAGAAGGCTTCCCAGGAAGAAGTTCCACTTTCAGCCAGGCTTCCAGGGACTTTTAGTCACAGGTTTTAATGACACTTCAAGCTGACAGCAAAATGCAGAACTGAGCCTCGAGCTTACAATGACAGTGAAACCAATGGAATAGAATCATAGAGTTGTTTTGGTTGGAAGAGACTTTTAAGATCATCAAGTCCAACGGTTAACCCAGCACTGCCAGGTCAGAACAAAAGATGGGACGAAAGACAAAAGTTACAAGGTGATGCTTTAGGGAGCTACAGTTCCAAAAAATGGGATGGAAACAGGAAAAAATCTGAAGGAGTGAAAGAGTTAAATACTATTTACTAAAATGTTTGAACTGTATAGAAGTGAAAATGGCAGAAAGCACTATGAAGATCTTTCAAAACAAAGGGCAAAGCAAAGTCCTCATTAGGATTTGATATATGAGAAGGAGGAAAAAAAACCAAATACAAGAGTCAAGCTGAGAATTACAAATGCGAGGGTTTCCATGAAACAGGCAAAATTGAAGCAATTGGCAGTAGCTTATCAGCTAAATAAATCACATTACAGCAATCAATTTACTGGCTAAATTAATTAAAACATGGAATCAAATTATGATCCATGTGAAAAGTCAGGGTGATGTCACCAGAGCAGAGAGTAAACACGTTCTGAGGCACCAAGGATCGTTACAAAAGGTCTGACCCTGGAAAACCGTTGCCGTGGTGGCTGGTAGCGTGTGGCTGAGCTGGGACTCGGCACATGCCTGTGGTGTCACTTCCACAGCTGCTCTGTATCTGTGTCTCATTACAGCTTTTAACTTTTATCACATTTTGAAACTAATCCCACATGCTAGTTATCCCCGGCATGAAATAAATCTGCACGCTCCACGATCGCTCTGCTTATCCCACAATATTTAGGTTTTAATTTCTGTTCTTGTGTTTCTAACACCTTCTGAGTATGGAAAATGATTCCTACAAGATTTGGCAGTCCTTGCCCTTCCCCGCATTCCCCTGAATCTTCACCAACTAATGAGTTCACTTCTTGTCCAGCAGCAAAAAACACCCCAAAAATATAATAAAAAAAAAAAGAGCAGAATTATTCTGCTAGAGAATCAAATGTCACAACATTCAAATGGTAAGGAGTATTTTGAGCACACAGCCATCTAAGTTTCAACTCTGCCATGTGAGGAGGAGAAGAAAAGTATGCCAGGATATCTTTATTTCTCAAGCAAAGACCTGAAAAAATTATGTCATTTCAAAATATATCTGTTCCTTACACAACCTCTATGATGGTCATTTTGGATCAAAACATATTTTTGGGAATTCTGAGGTCCAAGCCAAAAGTTTCATGAACTACGCTAGAAACCAATGGTTCTTCTTGAGGGGCGAAGGTTTACTCTGCTACACGTATGTCAGAAGAACATATATGCTTAGAATATCAATAAATAGAAACTTTTAAATCACATTTAATTAGCTAAGTTTCAAACTTTGCTAGAACAACACAAAATGCAGTTCATATTATGACTGTGCTTCACATTTTAGAGACCTTTCTGCCTTTCCAATTGACTGTTTTGGGAGAATCTATTGCAGAGCTGATGGTTCAGTGTCACTTCTAACCCACAAGCCAATTTATGCAGTGCCAGTTGTTTAGAACCCCCAAATGAAGTTAATAACATTACCTTCTTATTACAGAAGCACTGGAATATTTGAGTGTGTTTCTGCACATGAGTCTAAAACCCCATTCCTGTCATTTCAATTTGATCCAAACATGCTAAAAAGTGAGGGAAAAATTTGCCTGGCTACACCTTATTGGCACTATCTTCATTGTTTTAAATACCTTGTACGCTCCAGGATCACACTGGATTTAGAAATATGCATTCTGGTGATTCTAAGTGTTTATAAACTTAACTAGAAACAGATACAAACTTGTAAGACGTGTCTCTTTTAGAGGAGCTGCTAGAAAATAATTGATAAGTCTTTTTCCTCATTATAGAGTTCAAACCTATTACCTATAGCTCTGATAAGATAGCAGAAAGTTAGTTCTTTAGAATTTAGTTCATGATCTATCAGAATCTATCCAAAGTTGTTTCCTAAGTCTCCATAATACACAACACTGTATCTTTAAAATTTCTGAACAGCAGTTGTTTGAGAGCAGACCAGCAATTTCTTCCTAATCATATGATTGCACAGTTTAAACAATTTGGTTAATGCTTTCCATCTGTGATAGTTTTGGGACTACATTTTCATCGTCTCAAGAACTTCTGTGCATTTATCCTTATAAACATTAAGCTGCATCACACTACCCTTATAAACATTAACGTATACTGTCTTCTGCATTGATCCATCTGCCTGGATTCAAAGCTGCAATGCTACACGTATACATCACTTTTGGCAGGGATCTGAACTATCAGATGTGTCCAAAGCACAGTTTTCTTTATGGATACAAATGTATGATCATGGCATTTCCATTAAGAGATGGAGGAGGAATAAGACCAGTATCACACTAACACGCTATAGGTTTTAAATATATCTAAATATTATACAGTCTCTGTGCTCCAGGGGAAACAAATCCCATCAGCAAAATGCCTGCACTCACATACGCTATACATACAAAACATTTGTGAAATGTACCCTTTTTAATACCAAAGAACAGTATCTAAACTGTACATAAAATTAAATGTTTTGAAAAACACAGCACTAGAAAGCAAGGTCAGTGAAATAGTTGTGCTGGATTATTTTTCTAGTGAAAGCACTACGAACACAAACATGTTTTTAAAATAAATACAGTTTTGTCTAACCGCCCAAGACTGCACATTTATAGTTATGAATTCCCAAGTTTTATTACCAGAACTAATAGCCCTCAGTTTCTTGCAAGAAGAATGAAGATGCTTAATCAAGTCACTAATAAGAGGATTCAGAAGTTAGTAAATATTGCAAATGTTGTTTGTTTTTTCCTACTCTGGGCTCCTATGTGCATGCTACAAAGCTGTGCAAATTTTCATTTTGTGTGTAGCAAAGAAAATGGAGGTAGTTCTGTAATTTGTGAGAAAAATGTATATCTGGAAAAAAAAAAGAAAGAAAAAAGGCTTTTCAGCTTGTATTCCTAGAAGTTTTAAAAATCTGGTAAAAATGTGCAATAAAGGTTACAAGACTACTACAGAAGAAGACTGGAAAACTTTAGTAATTTTCTTTAGTGCAGTAACTCAAAAACGAGTGATGTTGTATCAGCTCTGTTCATAAGGTAATACAGCAAATGGTTTTGTTTTTTTTTACAGAGTGATTCTTGTGAGCCTAAAGTGAGACCTCTCACATCAAATTCTGACCTTTACATAGACATGTGTAATGTCCTAGGACTCTGGCCTGGATCACTGGACTAATACTCCTGGAAAGGAGAGTTCAAGCACTGATTTTAGAGTTGTTTTGTTTGGAGTTTTTTTTTTTTTCAAATAGTTACAGCTTGTATGTGAACAATGTGTAAGATTTTTTGGACTTCAACATCTGTCTTTTGTATAGACATAGTCTCTCCAGTGGCTGCAGGCAGATCACTGAAAAGCACAGAGAAGAGACCAATTATGTTCTCTTGATTCCAGTGCTTATCGTCATTTTGGCTCAGACCAGCTGGAAACAGTCTAAAGCCTAAATTCTTCTAAGAACTTCCACTCCTCTGCTGGAAAAAGCAAGGACTTTATTGCTGTGTGGAGATGGCAGGCACAAAGTCTGGTCTGCATCAAGAACAATGACAGGAAGGTGATCACTGAATTGTTAGGCAATGGCACGTTCCTCCTGGCATATGACTTTGGCTTCATAATCTCTTCAGGTTTTCACAACTAGTTTCTTTCTACATAGTGTATCTAAACCCAGCCTCTCTTATTAATCTTTCCAAATATCTATCTACATTTTCAAGCTTATATCCTACCATTATTCATTTCAACATCTTTCTACTGTTCTTGTCAAGTCTTTCTTCTCATCACTCTGGCTATATGAACTACTGCTAAATTTACTTCTCCCGTATTGCCATGCAAGTCTCTATCAGCTACCTATACCCAGATGGCACCAGACTGACCTCATAAAAAAATATATGATATAAATATGTAGATAGAAGGATTACAGGCAGTAATGCAAGTTCTACCTCTGACTATGGGATCTGATATCCCAGATCAATGTATCTGGTTTTGAAAGAAACTCCTCTGTCTCCTCATATTTTTCATTTCTCCTACACCTCTCATGCTGTGGAAGATTTCTCCATGAACTCTGAAAGATAATTAATGTACTTCCTTAGACCCCTCTTCAAAACCCTCCTTCACTGTGATGTTTACAAAAAAAATTTCATACAGTTTAGTCTATTATTATTTAGTCTATTAGACTACAATTTAGTCTATTACTGTAACTGACCAGACAAACCAGAAGTGCTTCTCTATTTGTTTTTTTTTACCATCCTTTTGCGTCCATTGTGGTTTGAGTTAGATTATATTCTCTGAAGCAGTGTTTTGTCTCCAACACACAAAGCCAGCATAAAGGACTATGCCTTTGTTATATGTATTTTTCAACACTAGAGAAAGTACTTTCATTTTAATTAATATATTCCATTTGATTCCATTTTGATATCACTCTATTATTAGATATACAGGAAGCTGAACAGATGTGTACAGGCTTAGCCAATTTATCAACTTCAGTCCTTTTTGATCTGCACTATTCAAAGCTTCTGCTCAAAGTAGCAGACACAGGAAGGTGGGAAGCAGCTTCCACCACCAAGACTGCTGTGGGCCATGCCTAGTAATTTGGATCAAGTAGAACTTTTTCATTAACAGCACCCTGTTCACCCTGCTTGGCACATCGTACGCTCCACATGACATGAGACAGTCAGAAGGCTATAAAACTATGAAGGCTTTGAAGCCACCACTTCAGATTGGGATTGTATCTGCCCTTAATCTGAAGATGTTTCTTAAAGGTGTTGACAGTTCTGTGCTGATAGGAAGAAAGAGTCGAAGTTTCCCACTAATTTAATTACCATCCCCAAAGTAGATTTTCATAAAGATTTTACTTCATGAAGACATTTTTCATGGGCTTCTCTCAGGAGCAACAAACAGAAATTCTCAACAGATGTTAGAAAATAATAATAATAAAAAACCCAAAACAAAACAACAAAAGAAAGGCATGTCATTGAATTAGTCTCAGAAAAATGGAAAGTGGAAGGAGTATTGCCAGGATACCAAGCAAATTATAATTCCTTTCATACTGTATTTGTTCCATGGGCAAAGCTGTTTGCACAAGTACCAACTAAGTGGAACCTAGAGGTCTAGTTTTGAGTGGAGGAAGTGAACTAGTAAGACAGACCATGCCCAGGAATATTTCAGCAGACACTATCATGGGAATAAATTTTGCTCATCAATTTTGGTATATTGGCAAAGTCACTGAAGAGTACTTATCTGCAAAGCAACCTTTTAATTAGCTATTTTCTACAACATAACTCCATCTGTACTTAGAGCTAACGGCCTGTTCAGTGAAGTTTAGCACTATCTCAATTTTCAGAATATATCAATATCCAAAGTGTCTATTACTGCCCTAGCTCACTTAGCTGCTTATTTATTTGTAAGAACTTGACTAACCCCTGATTAATAATAAACACATCAGATTCCTAATAAAACTCACTCATTTATAAGATGATGCCAGGTCTTCCAAATATTTCAAATTGAACACCTGACAAAAATGAAAAATCTTTCTGAGACATCAGTATTTTAGGCAAAAGTGGTAATTTATAAAAGCAAGAATAGGTGACAAACACAACCTTTTATCCATGACTGCTGGTCAAGTATTGCCATGCAATTTTTTTTTTCCCCTGAAGTAACTGATGTTTTTCAACACGCTAGGAACTGCACACAAAGAGCCTGTTAGCAGTTTATTTAAGTATCAAATTTGAGCATTTGCTGGCACACGAGCTCAGCGCTGTCACTGTACAACTGGAGTGTTTTGAGGTTAAGTAAGGTTGAATCCCATTATACCGGCCAGAAGTAGTAAAAAGTTTGACCTGTTGCAACCATCAGGCGCCCGTGGTTTGCCATCCTAAACAGTAAAAAGTTATTATGGTTTCTGTGATTGTTTTTTTTAAGTTATTAACTGTTAGGCTCTTTTTTAGACTTATCTCTGTGGTATAAAGAGTTAAGAACTTTGTTTAGTTTGTCTGTCCTCTCTTCTTCATTCTCCAACTGTTAACAAAAGTATTAGATGTCAGAAGAGAAGGGGACAGAAAACAATACACTTTAAAGACATCTGAAAATGCTCAAGCTCAGGACAACCACATAATGCAAAACAGGCAAAGATTGTCTGCAAATACCAATTAATTTTCTGCAAATAGCAATTAATATTTTCTGATACTTCAGAAAAAATTGTTATTTTTTGTAAGCATCTCTTTTTTTCTTTTCTTTTTCTTTTTTTTAGGCAAGAAAAAAATAACTCTGATTACAGGAAGGAGCTTCACAGTGTAATATGTATGAATATTCAGAAATTCTTTTCATATTGCAGAGACTTGGAAGGTCAGAGGGCACAGCACCCTCTCCTGAAGCAGCTCTGACCGCTGTTCTAGAATGTGTTTTCATAATCTGCAACTGGTAATTTTATTAGGTAAATCTTTTAAAAGGGAGGGAAAAGAAGTTCAAAAATTGCCAAAAGAAGAAAGCAGCATGAGGTAATGTTTCAGAAATTTTCTAAGATTACAGACAATACTAAAAGATGACCATTTCCTTTGACTGTTTTACTGCCCCAGGCACCGATGCAAGTCGCACTATTTCTCCCAGTTGTTTTACTGGATCTGGTTATTGCCCTCAGTTTCTATGTTGGAAGTCCCACTCCTGATAAATCATGACCTACTTAACTGACATAATTATGGGCAGTATTATAGAAAGCTGATTCAAGAGGACTAAAGCACATGATCTCTCCTATTGCTTTTTTTTTAAATTCACCGTAACTTCATTAAACTCGTATTACTGACTATTGCAGAGTAAAGAAATAAGAAGGAAATGGATTTTACTGTGGAGAAATAGCTACCTTAGAGCTAGCAACTAAAACCTCAAATGACTATAAGCTCACAGCAGGTCCAATGCATTTCAACGTGTAACTATGTTTTAATTTCCTTAAACCATAGGACTTAAGTCACAGTTCCAGTAGTGTCTGGAGTGAGATATTCTGTGCTGATACTGACACAAAGTTTTATATCCTGCAGTTTCCAAATGCGTGATATGTCACAGGAATTTCACAGAATCAAGATGATGATGCCCCTTTGCTTGTAGAGGGTTAATACCTTCAAAGGTAGTAGTTTAGTTATCACTTTTACACTTAAATGAATGCACTCTATTCTTTCTGAGTAACGAGAGTATCCTGGACACAGCTGGCCTCCAAAACCATTTCCCTTCTTCCTCCCACCTTTGTAATTTTTTTTTTCATTTCCTCTCAGCAATCTAATGATGATTCTAGTTGATCAAGACATGATGTGTTGCCTGTTTAAATTTCTTACACATTGATCTTTCCCCATGATGTGCTTCTTTTTGAAGCACATTGAAGCACACTCCCCCGTCTATCTCCCACAGCATCACACAGCTACCTGCATCATCCCTAAAGAACATTCTCTATTTGCACTTAAGGTAATTCTGCTACTAAAACTTTTAGATTGGTATCTATAGCTAGGAATTTATTTGAACCTCATTATTGTAGTTCTTATCATTCTTATCCTAGTGTTCCAGTTGAGCAACCAAGTCACAGCACAAATGGTAACATCTACAGGAAAAGCAATTTCACAACCTCACTTAAGTGGTTGTATCTCCTCAAATTCCCTTTATTTAGCTATATCCCGCTCTTCCAACAGGTAACAGTTAACCAGCTAATGAATGAAAATTGTATCAAATTACAGCCATGAAAAGTAGAAAGAAAGAAGCAGCTTTTGAAGACTACTCAAACTCAGATAAATCTGTGTTTTGACTGTATGGTTTTACATACTCTTGAGCTTAATCACCTAGATCTCTGAATACCACAACCATTCTCAACTGTTATTCAGTGGGGAAGGAGAAAATTTCAAGATAATGTCTATCAATTGGCAATTAACAAACAAAGTTAATTGGTTTTTTGCTTTCCATGCAAGCATCACACCAACTGTTCTCTAACATGGCTACCCTGGGGTCTGGAATCCATTCACAGAGTTAATAGCTAAACCAAGCTTTTTTTTTTTTTTTTTTTTTATTTCCATTTGATTGCATTTTTTTACAGTATCATTAACAAATTATATTCTGGTCAGTAATATTTTTGACCATTCTATGCTCACAAATCACTAAGTACCTATTTTATGGAATGTAAAAATCTATTTCCCACCTACTTCAAGATGTTTAAGATGTTTCTGCTGTTCATAGTGTTCTTCAAATTCAGTGACAGATTGTTAAACTAAATCTGCCAGTTTGTTTCTTATCAAAAGCACTTGATGCCTTTAAGCTTCTCCAGCCGTTTCACTTTCCTATATTGATTCTAATTTCCTTTCTTCATGCATTCACCCGACTGGGATGTTAGGGAAGAACAATTCTTTGGTCAGTTAATAACATATATAATTATCTGAAAGGTAGCAATATGTGTTAATTTTGAATTACATATAGTTCGTAAAACAGAACGTACTTAAAATTTGTAATGCTTCTTTTATGTTGATAAAACTCTCTATTTGCTAATGCTTGCTGGAGGAGTTGTGAATTTTACACTCTTTATTCTTTACAGATAAGATTTCCATAATGCTTCAGCAGCACATGATACCAATACATTATAAAACCAAGACAGACAATTCATAGGCTTATCATTAGTTATAAGCTTACCTGCTTTTACATCCTGGTTGAAGCGACAGTATTTCGAGTGCTCAAGCAGGGGTAGACATTGCTCAATAGGCGTCCAAACATAGGTCTCTGGACACAACAAGTCAGAGGGCCTGTACTGACCCTAGAAATGAGGAAAGAAATAAACAAATAAATAAATAAATATAAAAAAAATAAAATAAGAGTAGTCAGATCAGTTGCACAAGAAGAATCCGGTTACAACTTCACGCATTTTCCTATAAACAAGGAATAGTTTTAAGCTAATCTACGCCAAATGAGTCAGAAACAGCTTCACTGAAATCACAGACTTATATTTTCAATGATTTCAGCACCACCTCAGGAATATAAACCTAACCTTGGCACTTGAAGAAAATGTAAAATTAAAGTAACACGTTTATACGTTATCCAAGATGAACTAGAAAAGTTTTGGCTTTGCTTACTGAAACTCTGTATTTAAGTTATCCTCTAGAGTTCCACTGAGCTGGTGCCGACACTGAAACACTCAGCACCTCCAAAAGCAGCTTGTCTCAAGTGTTGGTAATTCTAGCAAATAACGGAGACGAAAAAAAAAATCTAATACCAAAAAACCACTTAACAGTGAGCAGGGTGCTATTTTTAGTGCATTAGTGATGAAGCATTTTGTTCATTGCTACTTAAATACTAACATTTTCTTTTTAATTCATTGAGTTTTTCCTGGAGTAGCTTAGAGGTAATGATTAGTGAAATTCTACCATTTTTTGTTGATTTATTAAAAAGATTTTTTTTGCAGACATTCCCAGAAACTAAACAGCCATAATTATTTTCCCTTCAGCTACACAGAAAATCACCACCTCAGCAATAACAACCTCCTCTAATCAGATCTTCATTTGATTTAAAATAAGATTATTCATCAGCCTATAACTTAAGTCAAAAATCTATCTTTGAGTCATTATTCATTTAATACGTACCCTCTCAACATTCAGAGACATAAGAGGGCAAAATCAAATTAAGTTTTAAACTGAAAATGTATTACATCTATCAGCTTGAAAAACAGACATACAGTAAATTCAAGAAGTTTAAGGATCTCAATTATAAAGGTCATGAAGCAACTGGGTGTTATAAGAAGTCACACTGCAGTTGGTACAATCATGAGTCTTGCATATCAGTTACTTTAAATAGGTAATAAAGATGATCATCTAGATATGAACTGAATTCTCCCCCCTCCTCTCCCTCCCCCCCAACATCTACTATGAAAAAAGGCCCAGTAATAATCTATGCCCCTCCCCAAACACTGGCTTTCTTCAATCAACACCACTTGGCCTTTTTTAATAGTAGATGTTGGGGAAAAAAATTCACTTCATATCAAGATGATCATCTTTATTACGTATTTGAAGTAATTGATATGCAAGATTCATAATTGTATCAGCTTCAGTGAGACTTTCAAATTCTTTTTATTCTCTTACTGTTCGACTCGTCACAATATTTACAATAGAATTCATTTTTATGTATTTCCCACCAACTTTAAATTGTTGAGTAAGAAATACAAAAATCATTGATAAAAATAAATTCGTAACTGTCCACATAAAAAAAAAGAAAATAAAATAATGAAACCACAGCCAAGCTTCATGCAGAACCTTGTCAAACACCTGATGTATCTTTCTGAAATAAGTCTGTATGACTCCACTTTTCTCACTTGAAAAACATTCCAGACTGACTTGTAGCTACCATTGTTGCTTTATTTCGGGTTGGGTTTTGTGAAGTTTTTTGGGTTGTTGTTTTTTTCTGGGTTTTTTTTGTGTTTTTGTTTTTGTTGTTGTTGTTAATTAAATACAAATTTCTGTATTAAGTGAAAACAATACTCCTCTAATTCCATGAAGAAGCTGAAACCTCAAGGCCTTAGAAAATCCTCTAAAGCCAGAAAATGGAAATTACATTATTAAATAAACCACTTTGAAATATTATTCTATCAAAACAGAAATAGTTGAAAGGTATGCAAAAGTAATGCTTAAGGAACACTTTTAGTTAGCATTACTCACATGAAACAATTTAAGGACTTGGGGAAAAAAAATATGACTTTTCAGTCAGATAAAAAAAAATTGATTAAAAAAAAGACCATAATTACTTGTTGATTTAAAGACATTTTCTCAAGTGGCCAAGAGGGCAGAAATAGCCAAGTAACCACCTTTCAGAGCTGTCCAATACAAGGTGGCAATTTAGTATTTCCTAGTAGCACAGGTATGCTCATGGCTACAAGTAAAGACTGCTCAGCCACTTAAGAGTTTTGCTAGAAGATACTGTCCCTACTTCTTGAAATATATCACACTTCTGAATCCCACATGTGAAAACCATGTAACTATGCAGCCCTATTCTAAATCTCCTAATTACTTCTATAATGTCATAAAAATGGGATGTATAAAATTAACTGCATTGCAGCGTTACTAGTTTGGTTATAACAAAAAAGAGCTTCTTTAGCATTGAGCAAAATAGCAATGGGAAAAATTGGTTATTCAATCCATCACTGTAGATTCAGTATTTATTGTGGGCATCAAAATATCCTGCTTAGGAGGAGAGAAGGAAGAAATAATTCTGAGGTCAGCTCCTTTAGATGTTTTCTTCCTCTAAAATTTAGTTTTGTTAATAAAGTTCCCTGAAGGTATGTGAGGATGAGGTGAGGACACATCACAGACCAGTGACACACAACGTAATTAGAGGTGAAAATTAAACAAGTCATTGATGCTGTTCAATATCCTCCCTTTCTAAAAGTATTTCAAACATACCAGAAGTAAGATATTTATCCCATAAAGGCACAACTGGTTAAACCCACATCCCATGACTAATTCCATGGAGGAAGTGGAAATATTGAGTCAAGTTTCCCAATGAACAGCATTGGCACTTGTGTCTGTATTGATAGAATTAAAAAAGGAATCCATAGAATTTCTTAAATCAAATGCAATAACTTCTAAGGGCTTTTGCCTTACACCCCTCTCTCCTAAAAACTAGCTCTCAATTTACTTACTTTCTTAAGAATGTTTAAAACCACAATATGAAAATAAACAATTAGAATCCACCTCTTTTTTTTTTTTTTCCCCCCCCTCTCTCCTTATTCCTGGACTGTGAAAATATCTGAACCTGAAAATCCAGCCTCATTTTGCCTCAATTACAGGAGCACTTGTACTTGAAGAAAAATGTTTAAGTCTCATTATTCACTCTAAAATGAAGACATCATAAAAAAGAAAAAAAAAAGAAAAAAAGCAAAAAAAAAGCCTCTAAGCATATTATTTATACTCCCTTCTTATTCCTAATCTTGCTGATTTGTTGTATACATCCAACATAAATTGCAAATAGAAAGGGGATCTCCAGAAGGGAACTGCTGCAGAGCTATTTATTACAGTAGAACAACTTGATCAGATTTGCAGAACTGGTTTTGAAAATCATTTCTCTTTGGCTTCAGATTAAATTAGCCTACAATTCAGAAGTAATTCTCTCTACAGTAAAATTCCACATCAGAAAACATTTTGCTTTCCTGTATCTCATAATCTAAAAGCTCTCGCACAGTAGCACTGTTTATGCTGTCCAGACCATCCTGGGAATACTTAACTATGTGACTTTCAACAAAAAGTATCACTTTACAGACCATCCCATAGCACTTGTCTTATATTTCAGCTTCTTAAATCCAATACCACCTGCTGATGAAATACACGCTGTCAATATACAGCAATGGCACATATTTCTGTCTGTGCATCTACATTTTGTCGAGAAATATCTGAGAAGACATTAAACGTGGTATTCTGAAATGTTTTGGGGAATAAAAAAAATACATTTGTCTTAAATTTCATTATTTTGGATGCTGCTTAAGGTTTTAGCCAACATCCAAAAACACCCATCTTGAGACAGAATATTAACACATTCCGAGCTGTTACACCTCGGGTCATACCAGATGGCTATGGTATAGTCAAACATCCCATCTCAGACAGCCATCAATAGAAAACACTCAGTGGAGACTAAAAAAACAGCATAAGCATGTAGCACTGCTCTGCCAATCCTCTCTTCACCTCCAACAATTTGTGATAGGGATCCTTCCACAATCGGGCAACTTCAATCATAATGCATTTTGTCATTCAATAATCCTAAACAACTGCTTGGATTTACTTCAGTCTGCAAACTGTAGTTCTGCTTGATGACCATTCCTATCCCTAGAACAGAAATGCACTGAACAATCATTGCCTTATCACCATGCTACTCATGATTTTACAGACAAATATAGTACTTTCATTATTCTGATGGGACCTAAATTCTTTACTGCATCCTCTTACCATATAAAGGTAATAGAAGGTTTAATATTATATATAAGGTAATAAAGTTTATACGACAAAGGTATAGAATACCAAATGGTATTCTATACCTTTAACCATCCTAGTCAACATTCTAATTTTGCTTTCTCTCATTTGAAACAGGGGGAAAACATCCAAACTGTATTGTTCAAGCAACAGGCAAGCACAAGCTGCAATAAAGATATAAAGAAAATAAAATTGTATGTTTATAAATGTCCACCTAATCTATCAAAGGGCTTGATTAAAAAGCAATACTGAAAATTAATATAGCTAAGAAATTCTTGAGGATATGGTTTCTTCTACCAAGTCAACCTATTGGAATATAAATGTGACTGTTTAATAAAAAATACCTCCAAAATATTTTATTTACAGTAATGTTTCAGGCATTTTTCCTTCCATATAATAGAAAATAAAGTGCCTTTAAGGTGTTTTCCCTTATAGTCTTACACATGCTGAATTTTAATTGGAAGCTTCTGGAAATAAATTTTACTATGAGGCTGCCAAGCCTAAATTAATACTTCACACCATGATATTTTTTGTTTTAGAGTTTCCAAATTGGAATCAACCAGAACTTCTCTGAACTTTTGTTCCACAGGAAGGGTGAAGGTTTTAATGAGACTTTAGTCTGGAGATTACTTTTTAAATATTTTGTAAAATCTGAGGGATTTGGTAAGCACTTGAGATGAAAAACAGCAGCAGAGTTTGTTTTTGTAGTCTAAGTAAATTTTAAAACTTAAAGCTACCAAGAAAGAAAATAGTCTCAACAATGAAGAAGGTCAAGCACCAGTAGCACTGCGAAAACAAAATAGGAAGGTTAAATACACATTTAATTCTTTTATCGGGTATGGTTTACATCTGTATTCTATTTTTTCACAATAAACCCATTGATCTTTTATTAAAAGTGAATTAAGACTGCCTTCATCTCCAGTTCCAGCCACCACTTAGAGAGAAGCTCTCAGACTACGTAAACAAAGTAACCCCAAATTATCAACAGCAATCCATTAGAGTGAGGCAGCACGGCTCGAGAAAGGCTACAGGTTTATTAAATTCAGTCTTTTCATTGAAAGACAACCCCGCTGGAATCCCATCAGCAAAGTACTACAGCAGACCCTTGCTCCCTGATTTCATTACGTAAACAGAACTGGACTTTATCGATCCCCAGGAGAGTCCTTTGCAAGTAACTCGAACCGCTGGGTTTGCAGGGAGGGAGGTTGGACCGCCCCAGCACTGGCAGGGACAAAGAGCTGAGCATCTGAATCCGGCCGTGCTTCTAACTGTCTGCACTTGCTCACGTGGGATCCAGCTGTGGAAGCTCTAAGAAACACTAAAAAAAAAATACCAAAACCAAAAAAAACCACAAAAAGCCACCCCAAAACAACCTACCCAATATCATTCCCACCTCATAGTCACTTCATTTTTAAAACTTTTTTTAAGCGAACGAAATCCCTCTAAGATTAATAGATATGAAATAAACCAAGCAGCTTTATCTATCAGTAAAGAGATGGCTGGATTTATCATTAGATTTATAGAAGATTTATCATGAAAATGTATTCAGCATCCCAAAAAATATATACCAAAGAGAAGTTAAAACAGAATCAAAGAATGGTTTGGGTGGGAAGGGACCTTTCAAGGTCATCTAGTCCAACTCCACTGCACTAAGCAGGGACATCTTCAACCAGAGCAGATTGCTCACAGCCCTGTCCAACCTAACCTGGAATGTTTCCAGGGATGGGGTTTCTACCACCTCCTTGGGCAACCTGGGCCAGTGTTTCACCATGCTCAGTGTAAAAACTTTCTTCCTTATATCTAGTCTAAATCTTCCCTCTTTTAGTTTAAAATCATCAGCCCTTCAGCCAATGTATACTTTGTGGCTAACTCAATAAGCAAAAACAAGTTGGATTTAACTGTGGGGTCTACAGTTATACATGGAAACAGCCTGCCCGATACTCCAGTGCTAGTCTCAAAAAAGTTGATTTTATCCAAACTGCAAACTTTCAAATAATGATGAAATCAACATTTTTAGAACCCCCGAGCTGCATTTTTGTGAGCTTAGCCACCTTTCTGTTTTATTAAAGAATAAGGCATTGTAATCCTTAAAAGATGTTACAAGTAGTAACCAAAATTCATTTTGTAGCTCACAGAACTCAAATTACTTCAGACCAGTATACGATGTGCTTGTCCTTCCTCTTCAAAAAGCTGTGCTGATTCTCATTCTTTTAATTACATTATCCCAGGCACAAAACCTGTGTTAACAGGAATTTTGCGGGCCACCTAGGGAGCTGTAACATGCTTTCCAACACACCTCAAACACCGAAACTCAGAGCAAACACCCACCTTCTCCTATATTGCTTGGTTTTCCATAAGTGAAATGTAAACATCATCTGAAGTTGTATTTCAAATAGAAGTCTACCAAAACCTATTTAGGTCAGTTAATTTGTTACGATGTTACTTTTGTGCTCTTTGCTTTAAAAGTGCCCCAACGATCTTTAAACTGACTGACCAAAGCAATGGTATCATTTGCCCACTTTCACCTCTATTCTGTTAATTTCCAAATTCAATGTAAAGGATTTACAGACATAACTACTGATAAACTGTTTCCAAGGAGAAAACAGTTAAGGCACTTGTTTCCTAAATGTCTTAGATCTACTAGGAAACAGTTTCCTATAAATATTGACTACATGTTTGTACTTTATTGATCTTCACTAAATATAAAAAATTCTTAGTGTTTCCAAAAGTCTTCACCGTGTCCCTCAGGTAAATAAAATATCTCAAGTAAGTGTAAAACTGATTAAGATAATGAGTAAAAGGTGAAAAGGAAGACCGCCAAGATTCACGCTCAGTATCTTACAACTTCATGCCATCATTTGGTCATTAACTGTTTACACGCTTTTCACCCACCACAAAAATGGAATTAAATTAAATTTATCCTAAATTTCACTCAGATTTGAGGTAAATCTCAGCACTTCATTTGCCTATGGCAGTCTGCTCAGAAGCATTTACAAAGAAATACTTCCCCCCATCTCAAAATGCTTTCAGAAAGTATTACCATTTCCTTGTGTTCACATCATGCTACTCCTGGGAATCTTCAGAATTGTCTGGATCCTGCTATCTTTGTATCTCAGTGTACACTCTAAATAGCTGATTTCACCTTGTCCTCTTTCATAAAAATAATCTGAAATATTTAACATTTTCTAGATTGCTTTTGATACTGAAAGGTGGTCAACAGGTGTCTGAAAAGGCTCATGGACTGCTAGAGAAAAAACTCTCTGTCCAGCTCTTCTGCCTTTTATACACCAGTATTGTCTTTCCCTCCACTCACTGAGAATAACATGTTAAGGGAAGCTGTGGATGTTTGTGCCACAAGAGCCAAGCTACGAACTACTGCACATTAATATATAAACGTGTCAGCAGCAAGATCCAAGAAGCCAACAAAGTGCTGCTGGAGACAACGTACATCCATGACCATACTCAAAACGGATCCCATTCTCCTCTCTAAACCCAATGTATTAATGAACGAGGTAATGCTGGTTTCAAGCTTACAAGGTAACAGGAATTAGCATGCTCAAGAGACTTTCGCTTCACTCCCATGGAGGGTTGCTGCAGACAGAAGTCATGTGTGCAGGGCGGGTCTTTACCAGCTCTGTTTTAACAGCTTGGGATGCAACTGGCCAGAGCTAAAGATAAGGCACAGCTTTGGGCTGTCACTCTGTCAATCACTTCCAAGTGTTTCTCTCTCCACCAAGACTTCTCGTCAAGACTGTGTTCTTTTTCATTTATGAAGACCAGTAAAAGTGAGCATCTTCTAAGCAACTAAAGCCCCTCTATCCGAAGTCGCCATATTAAAGCCACTAAAGTGCACTATGGCTCCATTAAGGAGAATGTGACCAGCAGGTTGAAGGAGATTCTCCTCCCTCCTCTACTCTGTCCTAGTGAGGCCACACCTGGAGTATTGTGCCCAGTTCTGGGCTCTCCAGTTCAAGAGAAATGGGGAACTCCTGGAGAGAGTCCAGCAGAGGCTATGAAGGTGCTGAGGGGACTGAAGCATCTCTGTGCTGAGGAATTCTGAGAGACCTGGTGCTGTTCAGCCTGGAGAACAGAAGACTGAGGGGGGGATCTTCTCACTGCTCATCAATATCTAAAGGGATGGATGTCAAGAGGATGTGGCCAGACTCTTGTATTGGTGGCCAGCGACAGAACAAGGAGCAACAGGCGCAAACTGGAACACAGGAAGTTCCACCTAAACATAAGAAAAAACTTCTTTTCTGTGAGGGTGCCAGGACCTGTACGAGGCTGCCCAGAGAGGTTGTGGAGTCTCCTCCGGAGAGATTCCAAAGCTGCCTGGACACTGCAATCCTGGGCCCCCTGCTCTGTGTGACCCTGCTGGAGCAGGGGGGTTGGACCAGATGATCGCCAGAGGTCCCTTCCAACCACTACTGTTCTGTGATATCTGGAATAAACTCAGTGATTAGGCTTGCACAAGAGAGGAAAAAAAAAAAGTCTGTGTATTCAGAAATTACTTCATAAAAACTTTACTTTTAACATGTCCTTAATGACTAGACAAACACATATTTAAATTAACACTTATGAAAAGGTCATTTATAGACAACTTTTGCACGGGTGCAGTTTTCAGCCTTTTAAGTTCTTATTTTTTGCATTTTGAGATTTAGTGAAGCCAACAGGCATCTAGGGTACAGTAACATTTCTGAACTGGGACACAAACCATTAAATATCTGTGCCGATTCCCACCCCATATCTGTTCTCACTCATTTTTTTCTAAGAAAGAAAGATGGATAGATACATACAAGTTCTACATTTGCTGTTCTTGGATTTCAGAAAGCTTGATTTAAACAGTGAATGCTACTATGCTGAATTTGTCATGTATAGGTTGTTTCACACTGTAGAGACAACAGTATAAAACATGACAAAATGGTCCCTTAAAGATCGTAAGGTGTATTATTTATCCTACGACAGATCTTGTACCCTGGGTCCAGACTGTTGATGACAGAAACAGCAAGTGTATGGATTCTGAACTGCCCTAGGTTGGCTGACTGTTCATCTAATGCTGAAATAATAACATCCAAATGACAGACAAGTATGAAGACAACTTCTGAAAGTGAGAAACAAAAAGAAATGTTAGAAATATGTAGCTAATCAAAAAAGGTTACATAAAATTAGGGTCACTTTTTAAGCATGTTTTCTAGGTACTTTTACATCATCAAACCGCTGACGTATCTATTTTGCTTTTTTGTATTTCCCAAGGTTTTCCTTTTTTATTGTTATTTCTTTTATTGTTTATTTTGTTTGTATCTGCTGATCTGTGCTGTACACAATGGCATTTTATTAAAATAGACTATTGAAACTAAGTTTAGCTTATACATTGCTAAATAACCTTTGTGTTTGGCATACCAAAATAAGAGATGCTGATCTGGGAAGGTACTTACAGGAAAACTCTACGGTATGTTCCTGGCTAGAATTCCAGAGATTTCCACCAGGAATATTAAAATATTGCATAGCTTCAAATATTGCCATTTTATCTCTCATTTACTAATATTTAGTATCAGCGATACTAAACAGGCAGAACAGTGACATCAACACAAGGTTGAAATTACAATGAATGTTTCAATTCAAGGTATATTTATACACATTTAGAGAAAGAATATTTCAAGTCAAGGTATATTTGTACACATTTAGAGACTGAGAATTCCTATGGATTTAAACCAGCCCTACGTTCAAAAGTTTTACAGGAAAAAAACATGATTTCATGATTTTTAAATTAAATATATAAAACCAGTTAACATTTACTGGAAACTGCCATTAGAAATCTGGGTGGGAACAAGCTAATTAAAGATGGTACAACCACACAGATATACTTCTGAAGCTGGCAATTAGTATCCATCTTTCCCACAGAGAAGCTACTCAGCAATCCTGACACAAAGTAGTACAGTTTGAGAAAGCTTGAGTTGGAAACAATAAGAAAGAAAATTTAAGCTTGTACATTTGATGAATATTAGTTTCTCTGAATTTTAGCCAACTTTGTCAACAACTTAAAAAAATATCAAGCATATTGGAGGGGGGGGAAGTAATATGCGTTGCCTTCTTACTTCAAAAAAATAAAGGGCTTGGGGAATAAAATTGTATGATTACTGAAATGGAACTTGTTTACTTTAAATCTGCAGCAGAAATTCTTAAGGATACCCCAGCAGTAAACTTGGGAAGAGAGATTAAAAAAAAAAAAAAAGCTATGTCAAAAAGATAAAACCCAAGTAGGGGCCTCAAGAGGAATGCTTCATTAGAGACACACCAACTATGTTGACTTAGGTCTATCTCAAAAGGAGTTTATTTTGGCAGCTGTGAGAAGCAAAAGAAAAAATGAAAAATAAGTGTTTCAATCACATGGATCCCATATCTTACTCTCGACGGGTTGCCATAAACCGACACTATTTTTTGAGTTCATTAAATTAAATGTATATGAATATACATTTACAATGAATGTAAATGAAATTAAGTATTAAAGCTTGTTTTCCTACATTTAATATAAGGTGAAATAATCACAGGGAAAATATGCACAATTTAACATATCATACTCAGGCTTTACATTTATACACACATAATTGTGACATTGATATCAAATAGCTTTAAACATTCATTAATACCTCACTAGCTGGAGTCATATCTAAAAGAACAGCATTCATCTAGGCAGCTTACAGACATACTCCACAGGAAAGCTAAATTAATGCCCTGTCAAAGAGGCTTCTACAATCCAGTTATCAAAGTAAAAACACTACAGACCATGTTTATTTAATAGAAAAAAAAAATATATCCAAACAGAAAATCAAATTGGTAGAATTTAAATGCAAGTGAGGATGTTTTCAAATATTTTTCTGTACAACTCCACAGGGAACCAGAAAATAAACATTCACCAGAACTAAACCACCAGAGCAACAAAAAAGGGTGTGAGGGCAGTTTGCATCATTTTTTATTTTTCAAAAACATTGCCCATGATTATGATGTACCAAAAAGTAAACCAATGTAAATTAACTTTTTAATCCTTTGTGATAATTAAGAAGAAAAGACATGGACTAAACCCGCTACTCTTAGTCATGTGACTCCCTTCAACTCAACTCTGTTTTTTCTCATTGTTTAAAGCAGTAACTCTGAAGGATGACACAAAAGAAAAGCAGGGATTTTCTAGAGCAAGATACAGTATTTACTTTTCGGGTATCTATCAAGTCTCTAATTTACTCTTTTTATACAGGCATAACACATACGTTGCTCTTGCAACTTAAGCCAACCAGAGATTCCCAGCTTCTGGATAAGACTGTTCCCTTGTTCCCTACTGTGCACCACAGAGACCTGCATTTCTTCCTGCCCATTAATTTCTCTGTGTTTTTAAAGCCTTTGAGAATTCTTTGCCTGTATGTCTATCTTCAAATCAAACTCCTCATTACATCCATTGCTTTCTGGGGTTACCTCCAAGACTTTGTGCCATTATCTCCCTCCAGCACCAGTGCTCAGCAGTGTCCAAGCTTTCCCCATCTTTCCTAGCATCTCTCCAAAGACTCTAAGAAGAGTTCTCTGTGAAGTCCCAAACCTTCTTCTCTTCTCCCAGCTCCAATACTCATCCCTTCATCCCATTCAATCACCCATGAGTCCCAAGCTGCTCCAGAGCATTAGCTATCACTAGCTAATTATTGCCCCTTCTTCCGCTCAGCCTTACCTACCAGATGTATCTCTGCACTACCACCTACACTCATCATACCACCAGTGGGAACACAACCTCTGTACCAGACTTCCCCGAAGTCCTGCTTCTGCCTCTAATGAGGTTTCAAAAAAAACTCAGCCAGACTTGCCAAAAATCTATCCAGACAAGACTCTGAGGGCAAGAAAATAAGACTTACTCGGGAAAGTCTGGGCTGATGGTAGCCTTATACTAAATAAATAATTTCTTATTTCACCTTCATGTCCAGCTACTGACTCAGTCTGTGGAATATTTGAAGACATAATAAATACTAGACTAATTGACAGCTTTTTCAAATGGTGAAACACTGATATTCACAAGTTGAAATATACTCCTAATTAAGAGCTCAGCTGTGAGGTGTTTGCTTTAGATTAAGATAGGCTACATGGGATTTTCAAAAGCATTTATAGTATTTATGCAACTAAATCATGTTGAAAAACAATGTCACTTTAAAAATTGCCACTCCAGCTTTTTTCACTTCTATTTGCTTTCACACAAGAAACAATTTTCTGAATCGATAATTCAGAACAGTACAAGACTCTTAACTTTAAGGCTTTCTATCAATACGTGGTACACTTGACACATTTTCTCAAGTCTAGCAATAAAAAAAATAGAAGAAGTCAAATAACTTACTCTTAGTCATTCAACACTGAAATATACACAACCCGGTATTGAAGAAACAACTTCTACAGCAGTGGTACATATATGCAAAAAGGTGTTAACAGAAATCTTAGGATAGTACAAAAGAGTAAAGGACCAAGTGGGAAAATGGCACAGAAATCTTATTAGTAGAAACTTCATTTTTGCAGGATCTTGACTAAATAATATTGCAAAATTCAAGTTAACACATCCTTAACACACACAAGAAAGATGTTATTCAGACTAAAAATGTGAAGGAGAAAATAAAGGAATGGTAAACCTCAGTGTTTACCTTCTACAATCTGTATTATCAGGATAGAGTAACACACCTCTGCCAAAAAACTGAAACCAACTTGTCTCCCTTAGATCTGCAGATTAAACAATGAGTAACTCAATAAAAGGCTCACTTTACTACAGTATTATATGTTAGAACTTTAACCTTAAGAGCAAGTAAAGAAACAGCTATTTGTGCAAACTATCAGGAAGTATCTGTACAGAAATTCTGGATCAACAAAAGTGCACTTCAAAAGCAGTTTCTTCTATTGTCCCTAAAAATGTTTATTTTTCATAGTAAGCTTTCATTCATGAAATAAGCATTCTAATTTTAGGTCCATTTTGTTTGTCAAGTGTTTGTTAGACAAGCTTGCTTTGTTTGTGGGGAGAGAAGAATTTGTAAACAAAGCCTCTCTGTGCCCTCTGAGGAGTCGGACCTCAGCAGGAGAGCATCCTACTGCACCTTGGGACCATCTCAGCATGCGGAGCTCACAAACCACACATCCGTACCGAAGCCAATATTGATCTCACCGCAACGGTCTCAAAATGAGACCAAAATCCGCCTGGCTAAAAAAGTCTAAAAGGTTTGCCACCATAGAAGAAATGGTACGTGGTCCTCAAAACTGGAAATGTGCAAAGCCAAGCAGCCAGGGACCATGCAAATATCTACTGAGAGAGCCACAAACCTCAACAGTGCAGAAAGCGGGATCTGAACCAGCACCACAGCCCGTACCAGCATCCCTTCATCTTCTTGAGACTGAAAAACAGGCTGTAGCTGCATTAATTACCAGAAGAAATACTGAACTAAGAGAGCCACAGAGTTTCTGAGCTTCAGTACATTTGAGTCCCCCCGGGACCATGCTAAATATAAGAAAGTGGGGGAAGAATCCAAATATAGGAACACTAAACAAATGTAGGAATAAGACATAGAAAATATGGCCAGATAGAGAGATGTATTGAATTTTTTGTCAAGCTGTTTTGCAGGGAATGATAACTGCCTGAGGATATGCTGTAGTAAATATAATTGTATCCTTTCAACATGTTCTTTCTGACATTGACTTGTTTCCCAGCTCCTCCTTATGTTAACGAATTCTGTCTCCTTAATAATAAACAAAATATTAATCTTACAGGACTGGAATTCCTGTCAAGTAAGTCTATTTGTAGTATACAAACCAGAACAAAATGAAATTATAGTAGCAAATTCTGTAGTGGTAGTTCAGCATGCAGATTTTGCATCTATTAGCAATGTAACTGCACATGTGCATGCTTGTGGCTCTGTAAAACTCCCCAAGTTCAACACTATTCTCAGAGTTGGTTAGAACAGATTCACTATTATGCTTTCATCTGAATTACTCCCATTAAAAGGTACACAAATGTCTACTTGCATATGTTTAGGAAAACATACCGTTTAACATTATCTATCCCCAAAGTCTTTGAGCTGAAACATCAACACTTCAGTTTCCTCTTAGCAGCAGATGTTTTGGAAACCGCTTTCTTTATAATCACCTTCTCAGAAGAAAACAAGTTTGAAGGCAAATGGGCTGCAATCAGTAACTACGCCATATGCTATTTTGAGTCCTGATCATACCACAATCTGGTCATTCAAGGGTACATTTAAACACGCATCCAAATATAGAATTAAACAAGTATTAAAATTAGAACGGCGCTTACAAAAAAATCGAGCACTTTGCTGACATTCTAGCAGTTTAGAATCCTTACTTTTTTGGAATTAAAATAATTTACAATTGCCCAAGCGATCACCTTGCTTTAGTTTAAAATCCATAAAGCTCTGCAGTGTGTTGATGCACAGGCAGATCTTGAAACACAAAAGCAGTTTCGGGCACTCCTATGCATTTTTAACACACTTCCAAAATAGAGAGCAAAGTAGGATAAACATTTCGATGCTTGCCACAATATGCCAATAAATAGTGGCACAATAGTTTAATCCAGACCTACGCAGCTAAAAGACAGTGGCCAAAAACGTTTCTACACTTTTCTGCCTCCTCCTCAGCCTTGGTGGCATCTACAGCTGTTTCAACATGCAGCAGCTTGCGGAGGGGCTGCTGTGCTGATGAGGTTTGGAAGAAGCATGGCACATTCCAACTCTACCACCACCCACTGCAGAAGGTCTCCAGCTGCCCCCCTTTTGGGAAGTTTTCTGTTGGTGCTGCACTGTCCAAGCGGCTTAACGCAGCCAGGAGCCAAAGATTTGGCAGTAAACCCACAAAGAGTTCATAAATCTCAGGGAAGAAACAATATCTGCAGTTTTAAGAGACTCTCAGGAGAAGGTTCACACACATTCTTAGTTGTTGCTCTGAAGACATGCAACCACCACAGAGGCAACAGGATTAAAGAAAGGCCATCGAACACAGAATTTAGCTTCTAGCATACTAGAGATTTGAGATACTTTTATGGTACTTTGTACTTGTTTCAACTTAATGGAATAAGGAATATTAGCATCTTTTTTCTTGGACCATCACACTAACTTTGTCCATATCAGGAGTAAAGGAGGTAAATTTACTATCATTTAAAACTTCATCAGAAGGTTAATACAAGAATTTTGACTAACCAGTCATCAATGTTATCGAGATGTCAACCTACAGAGTTTCTTTACCATGCACCACTAATAGAGAATCATTTTGTCCTTATCTATTCATTAAACCATCATCAACAACAAACAGCAAAACAAAGTTCTGAGAAAGAAACCAATTTATCTTCTGAAAGAAAGTTTCAGTCAAGGCTTAAGAAATTGAGCTCTATTAGAAGCACACAACAATTGATGAGGAACTCATAAAAGACCATCTTGCAATAATTTAGGCTGCACAGGTGCTGTCCTTGGGATCCTTTCTCAAAGCCACACCTAATTTAGCAGAAATTGTGGTGGAGAAGCCCTAAAGCTTCTCCCGATGGTGACCTTACCACCTGATGTTCCTGCACAACATCCTCAGATTGCTCAAACTGAGAAGCAGGGACAGAACTTGGGATGGGCTCTCTGGCTCTTGGCCAGCACTACAGCATTTTATTCCATGTCCTTCACTGCCACCACATGACATAAACGGAGGATGCAAAGAGCAGCAAGTCCCCTCACAAATGTACTGTAGCATCTCCCCACCTTCATTTCCCTTCCCCCTGAAAGGAAGATAATTAAAAACAGTTCATAGCAAGCCACATGATGCCACCTGGTAAAGACTAAAACAGAAAGAATGTTAAAAAAGAAAAAAAAAAAGTCATAAAATAAATCATGGATCAACCTTACTGACTATAATAGCACTAAGTAACCCTTCAAAACACTAGCCTTAATATCTTAAATGAAATCAATAGATCAGTGGAACAAAATCCTCATCTTGTTTTCTGTCCATTCAGAGAACAGCAGTGCTTTTGTGTTGGGACGTACAGAGAATTTTGTTCCTGTGTACTTTTGCTCCATGAACCCATTCTTCTTCAATTAGCTGACAATGGGGTCATTTTCATACCCTTTTTTTGTCATTCTAGCTCCCTGTTATTTGTGAAAACATTTTTACTCTGGACAAGAAAGGGGAAGGAAGTACACAGTATAATATTCTATTAAAAAAGATGATCTACTTCCTTGGAACCTTTCTAGTAAGAATCTCTAAATCATCCTACACATCTAACACACCAAAGAACTACTCTTAACAATTTCAGGCATTCATTGTAGAACAGTTCAGTTATTCAGTTGAAAACAACTAAACAAAGTAAAGGTTTTGGCAGTGGTTAATTCTCTCACATGATGAGCAGAAACCTCAGGGCAGTGTCTGCAAACAGTAAGGGTTTTTTTCTGGGGTAGTTTTCTTTTCCTTTCACACTCAAAAGACAACGGTTCACCAAGCTCCCAGGTCTCGCTTGGCCTCCCCAACAAGGTAACCTTTGAAAGCCTTTGGGAACTGATTTTATTAGATGAAGAAAACGCTGTTAACAAAAATATTTCACTTCTCCATTGACCCTTCTGCTTGGGGCCCTGCTCTGTGCAATCTCTCAGAGCTCCAGTGCCCTCCAACAGTCTTTGTGAAAACACAGCACCATCTGAGAGCCTGCCAGGCTCCACAAACTGTGACTACTGTCTCTAGCATCAATTAAAGAGAGTAGCGATTTGTGTTTAAGTTACTTGCATCTGAATCACGTTGGTGGCTACCACATGATGACGAGTAAGCTCCTCCCCTACTAGTGATATGCTGGTGATGTGAAAATAGCATTAATTGCATCATCTGCAATCCAGTACTAACTTATCTTTGATGTGGGTTCTGTTTATTCTTAATTTGTTACTTTCTTTGAGCTGTCACTTCTACATACTATACTTCTATTTACTATACTACTGTAGATATTAATTTTCTGGTTTAGTTTTATCTTCCTCATTAAGTAGGTCTCCACAGGCACTGTAAGGAACAACCAGAAAACCCTCTATGTTTTGTCACCTCATTTAATGCAGTATTCTCTCCTGAAAGAAAAATGCAACTTTGTTAACAGCTACTTATCTAAACTTAGCTAAAACAGCAGAGAGATTCAAGAAAATGTACGCATGTACTTTCAGAGTCACTCAGTCACAAACCTTGACACTAAAAATAACTCTGCCCACATCCCAATTTAGCGCATTCCAAAAACTTTGTAGTCAGACAATTCCCATTTTTGCTCCTTTCCACCCTTTCTCCTTGCCTCCACAGCCTATTATCTTCTTGAATTCAATGAAGGCAATAACTCATGTTATATAAATAAATGGTAGAAGCTGACCTCAGCATCTGAGGGGTTTACACAGAAGGCCTAATTTTAGACTTCATTCTCTAGGACAGAAATGCATCAGTTGATGAAAATCCACTAGACTGCACAAAGTATGACGAGAAGCTTAAGAACTGAGACTTGGAGAAGGAATTGAAGGGGTTTCTTTGGTGGGTGGGTTATTTAGCAAAAATTAGAGAAGCCCAAACAGAGACACGCCTGTAGTCATCAGGTTTAGAAAGAAGGGTGTTGCCAAAAACCAAGCCAAACCCAAAACATGAGGTTTTATGTGCATGGTAGATAGGACAAAAGGTCATATTCTTTAGGAAGAAAAGTTCAGGTCAGACACAAAGAAAAACAATTTCATAGGGAAGACTAATACAGCACAAGAATATACAAGCATATAACCACCAACACAGAGAGATGTGTTTATGTTTGTCAAGGGAGGCCTTTGGCACACGCATGTCCAACGTGTGTCTTAAAAGTCAGCAGACATACAGTTCAACCTGCGTTGAGTAGGTGGACTATATAATCCCCCACCCTGGCCCTTCACAAGTCTACTTTTCTAGGATTCCACTCTTCCCTCATAGCTCCAAATCACTCCCCTCTGTATGAATCTGGTACTCTCATTCCCATTCAAACACCAACGTTGAACTACACTATTAGAAGTATCATGTTTAATATCAGGATTGAGGATACAGAATAGAACCTCGGTAACATACTTGGAGACTCAGTACAGTCAGCAGCTAAACTCAGACAAAGAAAATAATCATTCAAAGTAATGAATTGTCATCTAGATTTAATGTAACACTTCAGAGCAGCGTACTGTGATACCTCGGTAAAAATTAACGAGGTTTTAGCAAAACCAGACCTCATTAAAGTATCTACCATTAAATCTTTCCTGGAAAATTAGAGAAAAAAACATATCTTGTGTAGATTAACTGACTTGTCAGCCAGCTCCTACTGTAAAGACCACAAGGTGAAACACAGCAGAGCCAGGAAAAGCAGGAGTTCCTGGCTTTTAGACCAAATAAATTCCACTTGACAATATTGCCTAATTAGAGCTAATATAATCAGCAACATAGCAAAAGTAAGAAAGAGTACAATAAGAGCAATCTGATTTGAAGTGAGAGATCCAATACTCCAAGTGTTGCCAGGTTCAATAAATGCGGTGCATAGATAAAACTAAACAAGTGTTTCAATGATTTACAGTTCAGTGACAGATTTAAAGAGCTGATTTTTTTTCTCCAAGACACAAAAACTTTGTAATTTTGCCCAACACTTAAAAACTGGCACAGCTATGAACAACTTCACCCAGAGACTATGTTAGCAAAACTAAAGAGCATTATCTTCTTCATAAATTTGTTTTAACCTTTTGCATGAGGGCATCGTAAGATGTTGTCCGGGTTTGAGGACATCTCTGCAGATTCAAATTCACTCACTTTTGGGAACACCCACAGAGAGACAGGTAGAGAGACAAAGTTCAGAAGAATATTAACTAGTGTCTGAAGACCATCCAAAAATGATTAAACCAACAAAAAATTAAATGAAGCTGACAAAGCAGCGCTATATTAATTCATTTGCTTGTTAGAAACTTTACAAATACACTGAATTCCATGCATTCTTACACTCACTAGCAAGGACTAATGGATATCTAGAACAATAATTGGAAAATTCTGAAACGGGAATTGTGACCTCATTCCTCAGATGAAGGAGAAAAATTAGACATATGAATTGTGAAGTTTATTATTCCCCCTTCAAAAAAAAAACCCCGAACAAACAAAACTCAAAACTCTCTTGTCTATATATTTCACACTTTGCAGTCTCATTTTAATTGCTAATGGTTGCTACGGAGTCCTTAAATAAGCCTTCAAATAAGATTTAGTACAAGTCAGCAATAAGCAGTGAATTTATGACTATGCAGAGTCATGAATTAGACATGATAAATTTCTACCAGCTATTATCATTCAAAAGATGGTTTGTCTCAGGTTTATTAACACGATCTTGAATAAATCTTTTTAGTAGCTCCTTTTGACAGAGACAGGCTAACAACTCTGAAAACATCCCCTGGTATAGAATTGGTCTGCGAAATTCAACAAACCATACCTCTTATTCTTGTGCGTTCATGAAAATGAGGTTAGATTTTAGTTTACTCATGGCTCACACAAATTAATAAAATCACATTTAGTAAATAAACATTACATGGAAGTTGTCCCGAGTTAATAAAATCCCTTAACTAGTAAAAGGTGTAGAACCTAACCCTGCTGATGTGCAGATGTAGGTAGTTAATACATCTCTACCACATTTCTGTGTTTATTCTTCAGAACATCTGAACTGTGAATCCTGAATATACACCTCCTTATGAACAAAACATATGTCTGCAGAACAAAGAATCTTTACTGAGAGATATTAAAATCATTAATAGGATCAACATCATCATCACAATCAGAAAATCATCAATATTCAAGACTGATATTTACATCACTTGATATTTGGAATGACTTGAAACACACTGTGTATGACTTTGAACATTTCCCTGAAACAACCTATATGGCAACTGGTTCTTTTGGGGTCGTTTGCTTGGTTTTGGGTGGGGGGATGTAGTTGTTGATTTTTTAAAAGAACGCATGAAAATAACATAACCTGATCCAAGCCTCACACAGATGATAACAAACTGACGGTTTTAAGACAACCTGCTCCTAATCAATGACATTTATTTCCCCAGTATAGAGAAGAACAAAAAAATTTTACTCCATTTGAGGAAATTTGTTTTGTCATCAAACACCCATCAAATAACAAGTGAAAGGTATACAGCTGAAACTGTAGAAAGGCCACAAATACAACTCTCAAATACAACTTCACTCTGGAAATGACTTTCAGATACAATTCCTTCGAAGCTTGTACAACATACATCCCCAAATTTTTGCTTTTGGACACATGTTTATTTTCTCAAGGGGCAGCACAGTAATGAGAAAGAGACTTGTTCACTTCAGAGGTCAGCTGAGACCTATACAACAGACATTTCTTTCTGCCCTGATGAAAGTCTACAAATAATACAACCAGGCATAAACATATATGTATTATTTTCACTTCAGTCGTGCTACACTTCAATCATCTTAACCTTAAGTAAACAACTGAAAAGAAATTCACATTTCCAAAACGAGAAAAATAACGTCCCAGGAACACGTTCACATTTTTCCTAAGGGAGTTTTAACTGACAAAAAAAAGTAAGTCCTTATTGCAAATATTTGAAAAGGAAAAATAAAGTTAAGCAAAAAAGACATGGCTGGGATCTGTGTTCGTTTCTAGAAGAAAATTAGGATTTCAACTGGTTTTAACCTTGCAAATGCTGTGTGAAATTCAGCACAACTCCAACAACTGCACCAAGGAAAAAAAAAATAATAATTTATCAATTACACATACTCTAAAAGAGCAGCTTAGGAAAAAAATTGAAGGAGTAATTGCAATCACTGTCTTTGCCTGCTATAAAAACAATGTGGAAACTGATATTCTGATATTAATAATTGTATCTTCAGTGGAAATCCACTGTTAGCATTCAGTACCAGCTCTTGCTATCCAGAATGAAGCATCTCCTTATCCCTGCTTTTCAATTCTCATAATAATGCTGTTTTTTCAACCTGACTAGAAATGTCTTAAAGAAAAAAGAAAAGCAACCTAGAAAGTGGCCTCAGACACTTTGTAAGATGCTGTTCAAAGTAAACCAGAAATACTTTAAAATATTTATCACTAGCACTACACCAAGAATTGAAAAATTATTAATTTTTCACTCATAGTGGTTTTTATTCTGCCGCACATTCTCACAGTTGTCTATTCCAACATGTTTTGTTCCATTTACTCAGTGTGGTCTCTAAGTAGTTAGTAAGAGTCTTCCAGATGAGGAAAAGTGAAAGGAGAAAGCTTTTATGGAAGAAAAGAACGAAAGAAAAATAAAAGAAAAAATAAAAAAGGAAGGGGGGAAGCAGCAAGCTACAAGGGACACTGCAACCCTGAATCTAGTCTAGGACTTATCAGGCCAATAAAACAGCCAGCAAACCTTCTAGTAAAAAACAATTGCATAAAATATACGTAGAGAGTTAAGGACTTTTTGCACTAGTTACAACTTAAATATTAAAGCAACTTGATTTCAGAAGCATTTAACATGTGTATGCTGAGTCAATCATCCAAAATTCTTTTGGAAGTCTTGGTCAGCCACTTGAAAAGACTTCTCAAAATCCCTTTGGGTTTTAATGCCAAAACCCAGATATAATTCAGAGTAGTAACTTTTTCCCCTCAGTCTCTAACCCAAACCATTAGAAGGCACACACGGGGTAAGTTCAGAGCTCTGAAGACATGAATGTTCAATTTTTCCTGCTGATGGTAATGTAGAGGAATATCCTGCCTAGTGGAGAAGTCCGCTGAAGAGAGGGAAGGAAAAGGCAAAAAGAAAAGAAAAGGCAAAAAAAAAAGGAAAAGGCAAAAAAAAAAAGAAGAAAGAAAGGGGGAAGGGAAAGAAAGAAGAAAGAAAGGGGGAAAGGAAGGTGGTTAAAAGTTATATTAACAAGACAGAAAAACAGGGATTTCCCCCACACACACTTCTTTAAGTTAAAATTTTCAGGGCTTTAATATTATTATTATTATTATATGATTTGTCTTTGTCTACTATTTTGCTGCTTGTTTTTAACAGTCTTGCCAAAACAGCAAAACCACTGTGTTGCCAAAACTTTTACTGCTTTCTTAAGAGTAGATAATGGCTTTTCAACCCAGATATTTCAGTTCTTTATTACAAAATGGTATTGCAAGTAACAACTTGGCACTCTATAACAAGTACAGACTTTTCAGAGTATTTAGTTGACTATTTATGACCTGTTTATACAAGAAAGAAATTGTTTTGTACTAATCTGAATGCATATTTATTCCTAGAAACTGACAACATGAATTCTGGAAAAACCACTAGTACAAGTTCTAACAGACTTGAGCAGAGCAACCCCAGTCCTCCAAACTTACAAACATCTTCCAAACATCCTAGCATCTTTTCCCATGATTGAGGTAAATAGCAATCACAGCGAGACCAGCAGGCTGACAGCTGGTAGCAACTTCAATATGTGCCAAATAACAATACTGCACACAGAGGTTTAAAAATCCAGGCTCTCCTCACGTGGAACTAGTGACACATTTTGCAAAGCTGTTTGCTGCTCAGTGGCAGAACCATAACAGCATGTGCTAATAGCCCCAAGGTCAGAGAGGATCATATTAAGTCTCTTGCCCTCATATCTTTCAGCTTACGCAGCAAATTGAAAAGGTTGACTAAAATCCACAGCCAGAAACAACGAAAGAATCAAGGTAAGGGAGGATGAGCAAGACCTTTGTGGATTCCATGGACATGGAAGTCCAGGCTACCACTGGCTGCATTTCACTGCAGCAGGAGGGGTGATGTTGAAATTCCTGAAAGCAGCCAAAGAAATTGGCTCTCGAGTGCCATAAAATTCCAGGGGCACTGCTTACAACCACAGTCAGTCCGAGGTATTTAGTTTAAGAATGATTAATCACAGTTGAATCAGCCTTTTGTTTCTTTTCTGACATTTCAGAACCCTTTCTAGTATTCCATCTATCTGAAGTCTGGCCATGCCTTGATACTGAAGGAGACTGTTTGAAATAATTCCATTTACTTTGGCCTGCAGACAAGTCTGGATAAAGATTTCAGTCAAAACACCTCTTCACATCATCGAATGGTCTTAAAATGGTACACAGAGATAACACAGCAAGACGACATCAAAACTGTTAATGCACTTCAAAGTAGGTTGATAGTTATTTACAGGCTTAGTGGGGCAGCTTCAGGGAAAACAGATCATTGACCAAAACAAGTAGCCAATACGTGCTCCAATGGCAGCATTTGCATGTAAATATTGACACTAAAAAAAACCTCATAAGACCCAGAACAAAAGAAACTCACGTAGAAAACATCACCAAAAATCCTTTCCAATACAAGAACTTAGAAGAGAACTTGATTTAAGGTCAACTGACATTTGAATGGCAAATGTACAACAGCAAGTACACTTACTATTTACACCAAAAGCATGAAGCCAAAATCTGTTTAGTGTCACCCACCACAAGACTCAAAATCAGTATCAAAAAACTGTAATGGAAAGGACAGTAGAGCTCAGTAGAGCCTGGAAAATGTGAATGTAGAAATAGAGCTGTGGAGTAAAATTTTTTGACGTGGAAAGATGCAGGATAAACCAGACAGAATATCAGTACAGGAAAAAAATCCAAGATCTTCTCAAGCACCTCTCTGATACAGCTGTTCACTAAAGGTGGTTCTTTTATTTCTGTAACTCTATACAAATGTCTTTAACTGAAAAACATTAACCACTACAGCAGCGGTCCTTAAAACGCACAATAAACAAGCCTGAGATCAACATCATCCTACATTAAAATACCTTCTAATACTTAAAATGTTATAACTGACTCCAAAATGCATTAGGAAAAAAAAAAAACCTTTGCATTGTATGAGTTTTGGAAAATTTTCATGGAGGCTATTTTCCAACATAAGAACTACCACATCTAACAGAGCCTGAAAAGTTTCACCACAAGGTCATGAATTTCTTCAGAGAACTGTTTGAATCTTGTATTACCCTAACCTACCCAGAAAACAAACCAAAAAAAAAATGGAACAAAGCCATTGCTTAAGGTTTTCAGAGGATTTTTCCATATTAGCATAGTTAACAGAACTACAGAAATCCTTTTGTCTCACTTTCATGCAGATTTTATTTTACCAGTTCATAAATATTAATGCATATATAGGAACAAATCTAAGAGAAACTGGGAACTATAAAAATAGCCTAATACTGCAACATATTCCCTTCCCCATCTTAAGTAATTTCACTGGTACTCATAGAAAGGTAGGGGTTGGAAGGGACCTCTGGAGATCATTGAGTCCAAACCCCCTGCCAGAGCAGGAACACCCAGGGCAGCCCACACAGGAACAGATCCAGGTGGGTCTTGAAAATCTCCAGAGAAGGAGACTCCACAACCAATCTGGGCAGCCTGGGCCAGGCTCTGTCACTCTCACAGGGAAGAAGTTTTTCCTCTTGTTGAGGTGGAACTTCCTGTATTTCCCCTTGCTACCATTACCTCTTGTCCTATCCCGGGGCCCCACTGACAAG
>WTSP01012922.1:39374-61057 GCA_025331215.1 Actenoides lindsayi | reverse complement strand
CTCACAGGGAAGAATTTTTTCCTCTTGTTGAGGTGGAACTTCCTGTATTTCCCCTTGCTACCATTACCTCTTGTCCTATCCTGGGGCACCACTGACAAGAGCCTGGCCCTTTCTACCTGACCCCCACCCTGCAGATATTTGTAGCCATTGATAAGATCCCCTCTCAGGCTTCTCTTCTCCAGGGCTCTCAGCCTTTCAGCCTCCTCCACTCTTTTAAAAATCACATTGCAAACAAATGCAAGCTGTTTGGGAACAGAAGGAAAGGGAAGGGAACAGGGAGTCAAAAGGAAGCTTCATTTTAAAAATATTCTGTAATCCATGGGGGTGGATGATACTCTTTAACCATTTATCTTCCTGTGTGCTAGTCCAGAATTCTCCAACTCTGTTACTGAGCCACAGGAACCCTGACTTGGGAATTCTCTTCCACAACACTCAGGCTTCCAGTCTGGATTTCACACTATTTCTGACCACAGCTGTAATGTTCATGAAAATAGAACCCTTCAGATGAAAAGGTCATGCAGTGACCCCCAATAATGTATTCTCTGCCAGGTCAGCACCTGAGATGCTCAGTGGTGGTTAAAAATATGCAGCAGCTGCACAGTGGGCAACCGGTGTGATGTTCTGGCTATACCAAAGGTGAATGCTCAAAGACACTTTCTGGAAAAAGATATAGATAGCATTTTAAGAACTGCATAAAAAGCAGAACAAGCATATTAGCAGCCTTATTTAAAAATAAATAAACAAAATATTCTATTAATGCCCTGGACCTCCTTAGAGCACATAATTAAGGCCCCATCTGGAGTACTGGTGAGACCTCCCCACCCCAGCAGTGCTGGGGCCAGCTTGGGAGTCCTCAGCACAACAGAGACAGGGACCTGGTGGTGCGGGGCCAGAGGAGCCCCAGCAATGCTGGGAGGGCTGGAACCCCTCTGCTGGGAGGCCAGGCTGGGAGAGTTGGGGGTGTTCAGTTTGGAGAAAGGCTCCACGGAGCCTTTCTTGTGGGCTTTCAGTATTTAAAGGAGGCCTAGAAGTAAGATGGGGACAATCTTTATACCAAGATCTGTTGTGACATGAGAAGGGGACATGGTTTTAAACTAAAAAAAGGGAGATTTAGACTGGAGAGAAGGAAAACTTTTTTACAGAGGGTGATGGGACACTGGCACAGGTTGCCCCGAGAGGTGGTCGATGATCCATCCCTGGAAACCTTTCAGGTCAGGTTGGACTGGGATCTGAGCAACCTGGTCTTGCTGAAGACATCACTGCTCACTGCAGGGGGTTGGACTAGGTGACTTTGAAAGGTGCCTTCCAACCCAAACCATTCTATGATTCTATGATCTGATGCAGAGGAGAGGAGCTGTTACTATATACGGGCCAGACACTTGTATATATGATTATCTAATACTAATGCTTTAAAAAGTGTTTAACTATTACTTTACATCCACAAATAAAAGTTAGAATCTAGATGAGATGCCTATGATTTGAATTCCAAGAATGTACTCGTGCAGAACAAGGTTTTAACACTTGTGTTGGATCTCTATATCTCCAGTCTCAGAGCCATGCATATTTAAAACCAAAACGTCCAGCTATGTCATAAGGCACAACGTGAATGCATCAGTCTTGGATTGCAATGTGAGTGGAACAGTTCATTGCACAGATCCCCCGTTACTCCAGCCACGTCTTGTGCAGAAGACTGAGTTACACCCCATACAAAGTGGAACGTGGTCAAACTCCTTAAATCACTGTTCCTTATACATGCCAATTCATCAGCCATCCCTCCTCAGTCAGCAGGCAGACAGACAACTGTTGGGTACAAACCAGTAGCCAAGCTCAGGCACCTTTGCCAGAAGCAGTCTTAGCACCACGTGTCCATCAAAAAACCACATGCAAATGTCAGCTTAGGCATTTCCACTGATCACAAACTGCAACTAGAAGCAGGAAAGTTTTCAAAGATTTCTAAAATCCTGTAGCTTCATTGTCAGTAAGTGTACCATGCATGTGTTCTTAGTAAGACACTGCTTATATGAAGAAGTGATGCTTTGCCCAGACTGCATTTCTTCTAAACATCCAAGTAATTTGCAAAGCATGTAACCAGCAGAGGATAAAAATCAGTGGTTAACTCTTCAGCTCCTTCCTTTTCTTTGCTTCCTTTTATTTCCTTACCTGGCATCAGTTCTACAACAGTTACATACAACCTGTCATTCTTGCACACTAATATCATTAAGGGAAGGGAGCCTCCCCATCAAACTGGAATAAAGCAAACTCTTCAAGATGTAATGCCTGTAAGTCAACCAGGCATTACTGAAATTACTTCATCCACAGAGTCAGTACTTACACACCCTACTTTACCACCACCAATCACTTCACAAGAGAAGTGCCATTATCCAGATGCATTTCAGAGCTCAGCTTTGAAATTTTTTTCTGGATTATTATTTCCATGAGGGTAAAGTGGAACTACAGAATGAATGTCAACCTGATTTTCATTTGCATTACATTTGGCCCCTTGTAAAACAAATGTACACAGGAAAAGAAATATAAAATTAGAACACCTATTAAATGATTACTTTCCTAACACAGAGTGTTATTTACCTGATATTGTCTGTCTTCTAATTACATATGTGTAAGTTTTATTCTCTTCCCCACTCCACTGCCCTGGTAATTTTCACACTGGGCCACACTTAATGACCTAAGTACATTGACATATATAGGTTTCTGGGAGACTAAAATGTATATTCTACCAAATCATAGTCATATCAGATAGTTATTAAGTATAAGCAAGGAAAAAAAATGAGCTTTTATAAAAAATAACAACACTCCCACTAGAAATTATTAAATTTCTGTCATTTGAGAATGAAAACTAGAAGCATCATGAGAATCTTCTATTCTTGATTCCATCATTTTCAAATAACAGCATAGGCCCAACAGAACAGATACCACATTATATTAAATAATACAAAAGTATGTGGCTAGTGAGCTTAGCTCCCAGTTTTACAGCATTTAGTACTCCTATTTAAAGAGTTCACTGGCTACTTTCATACACTGACTCATGTATGAGTTTTGTTTAATCCATGTATCCAAAGTTCACATTTTTATTAAAACTTACTACAAATGGTTGAACCCAAAGTTTCTTAGCACCTTTCAGAACTGGGATCCTTTTTGCCATTACAGTCAGGTTTGTTTCTTAAGTGCCCTTGTAAACTAAATGTATTCTTCTCACAACCTTGAGCTATGTAGGTTGTAGAAGAGAACAAGGGATGTTAAACATGACCAAATCATCCCAAACTTCTGTCCCCAAAGAGTACAGCAAGTAATCAGAACTTTTTGTTCAAGCTGGTGATGAAATAGCCTTTAAGACGACTTAGATGATAGAAGCAGTGTTTGCACCTCAACCATTTGCTTCCCTCAGACTTAATATCCTCTTTCTTTGGCCAGCAGATGGACATGATAAACTCAGATTGGCAAAGGGGGTGGGGTGGGGAAAGGGCAGACAAACATCTTGTAACAAAAGGAGAAGGAGGCATTTGTTGTTTGTTATTTTCAGAAGAGTGCATCATCGTGGCCACCTGTAGCGTAGGCCAAAATAAAGCTGATATGGTTTTTCCTTCATAACCATTACTTCAATGAGCCTCACCATTTTTTGGCTATTTGAAAACTAGCTGGAAACACTGCAGATATTTTAACACACCGTGTGGAAAAATTAGAAAAGAAAACACTGCACTTCTTACTCTAGATTCCATGAGCTTTGTATCTTTCCACATTTTTAACATATATTTGGCTGCATGTAAATGTTCAGAAAAGTTCTATCAATGTCCAGTACTCTGACATGTTACTGTAATAGTCAAAAAGCAATGATACATTCTGAAAGACAGCACAAGTTCTAAAAAAACCACAGAAGAGGGACACATTTAGGCACTTGGGTCTAAAAAAAAGCTGAAGCCAACAGAGATTACAAAGGAGGTTTGGTGACAGACTGGTTGTTCTAAACATTCTGTGGATTCTCTTTACCCTTTCCTCAAAAAAACCTTTTACCTACCTCAAAATTGCTGCAAGAAAAAAAAAGAGCAAGCCCCTCATCTCTAACAAACAAACAAAAAAAACCCCAAAGAGGAGTAACCCAAGTACAGCCAAGACCACAGAGGCATGTTATCACTGCCTGTGGTCACTAAGCAACAGTTCCATAAATATGCAAACCTAAAAAAGGGAGAATTTTAGTCTATTGGAAGATATAGTGTAAACACAAGATAGCCAGGTAACCAAGTGGCAAACCATTATCTGACAGACCTTGAAAAGCTCTCCACATGAACTGCTTTTAAGCCAACTTCTAATAAATACCACATGCAGTTATATTCAAAAAATATATAAAAAATTAAAAACCAGTAAATCCTATGCCAAGTTAAATAGTAACCAACATTCAAATTTAACCATATAAAGTCTACATTAAAATCCAAAATGACAATTACAAAATATTATATTACTATGAACACTGTCAAATGCTTTGACTAATAGTACACTAAGGAAATAAGTAAAAATACACTTTACCTTGTATCTCATTTTGGGGCATGAATGAATGTAGAAACCCATATAATAATAACAAAGATCAGGAGCTTTTTCATGAAGTTGCCTAGTAAAAGCAATTTCCCTGTGAAAGGAAAGAAAAGTCTAATTAATTTTGAATACAATTCTTACATTCATTTTGCCTCTTCATATTGAGATATTTTACAGCTACCTGGCTGTTGACCTATTTAAAGGACTAGACTTCTATCAAATAAAAAATGAAGTTAATAAACTCAAAACTAATGCTTAAAAAAAAACCCAAAGATAAACTGAAAATTAATGCTTAAACAAAATGCAAAACACCATGACAAGCTTAAAAATACTTCCATTTTTGTGTTTTCTCCTGACTCGAAATTCAAATAAAAATGACTTAAGAGCCTTTATTTACCAGGTTTCTTGTTAATATTCATGTATGTTGGAACTCTACAGAAATCTGACCCAGCTATTGTACAGAGACTGGCTAAGGTGGCTCAGGAAAACATCATTCTAAAAATACAAGCTTCAAGGATAAGCCTTTTGTTTGTTCTATTATTTGCCTTCTAGCGATTTACATGTAAAACCATTCATCTTTAAGCAACAAAAGGTATTTTTCACCCATCCCATGTTTCAGTATATGATTTTCTCATTTATTCTTAAAGAGAAGTGTCAATGTATTCCAAAATAAGTTTGGCTTTATTTATTTATTTTATTACCAGCACAAGGAAAGTAGTATTATTACAAAGATTCAGCCAGTGTTTCCACTCTAATGCTCATTTTTACAGCTTTTGTAACTTTGCTGTTCACTTTTGTAGCAAACTTGATCAAAGATGAATGTTGGTTCTTAATTTCAGTGTTGAAGGGATAAGATGATACGAGCATGTTCATACAGGAAGCATGTACAAATACTGGGGTTGTTTTATCAGTTAACATGAAGTTAGCAATAAGGATGTTTAAATGTATTGAAAACATTTCAGCTGCGTGTAGTTTGAAGAGACCATCATGAGTTTGTTGTAACTCTGTATCTATATACAACCCTTCAAAGAGAAGAATGTCTGGAATTAAATTATTCCATGTCTGAAAAACCAGGGAAATACAAGAGATTCTGGAAGTGAGATTTATGTTCTACCAAAAATGTACGAATATGAACTACACATACATAATCTTTAAGATATGGCATGAAGTTAAAACAACCTTGCTGTTTTATGCAGATTATCCTGCACTTAATTAAACAAATACCTTTCTGCAATGGAAAACGCTGGAACACTACAGAGCAAAAACATTATCTTTGCATTTCAGAATCTCTCCACTCACTCTTTCCAATTGGACAACTCCAGCTGATCTAATAAAACAAGACGACTCCAAGTGAACAGAAAGTGAAGCAAATAGACCATAATGTCATGAGGTAAAAATTGGGCTGCAGCAGCAAGTCTTGCCATGGGCAACAAAGCTGGGTGCAAGCGAATTAGTGCCCGTGATACCACAGCCAGTTTGCTTAGAACTGCTGCCAGTGTCTCTGCATGTATTACAGTGATGCATCCTAGGTAAGGACCCTTAACTCAAGTTCTTGCTCTATCTTTTATTTATTCATCCAGTCAAAGCTACTCCAGGCAAAGTTTTACTAGGGGGATGATAAAACATCCTTCTTTTTGCACTTTTCAGGAATGCATGCTGTGATTCAATGCAAGAGAATCCTCCAACTCCATCACTTTACAGCAGGAGCAGCAATGAGGTGTCACTGTATGGCCTGAGACACACCTACCTGCTTGCTTTCTGCCTAACTCTTTCCCATGGAAAAGCAACTACAGACTTGCAATTGCCTTTTTTCAAAGCTTTCAGTTATTTTGCATTAGATCTGAACAGCTATAATGGCTGTCAGTGCTTGGCAAGAGGAGACGACGAGTGAGGAAGACATATATTCATTTCATCAATACACAATTCAAACATAGTATTTCCATGCTGCATAACCCAGTTTCAAAAAGAAGTTCAGGTATTTATCCCCCTACCAAACTGAGGTTATGAATACCCTGCTTGTCTGCTACTCATGACTTTAGGTAGCAGGGGGAAGGTTTAACTTTTTCCTGCAAGTAAGATTAAGAACCACTCAGTATTTCTTGATGATTTTTTTTTTCCTTTGGTAAGGCTGGAATTTCATAAGTAGCTTCTTCTCTCCTCATTCTTTCTGCACATGCCTACATATTTCACATGATCTTCAAATCCCATCCTTTCTACGACTCAGCAGCAAAAATTCTCAGAGTAGCATGAAGTGGAAGTGACAGCACCGCAATGCAGTTTAACCTCCTCAGAGTAAAATTGGCAACAGCTTTGAAGGTATCAGATTCCTTCACAACTTCCTAAATCCTCCCTAACTCTCAAGTTTTTTTCCCCCCTGTTTGAAAGAAGAACAAAGTTGGCTCCCTCTAAGACTGTTGGGAACTCATTTTTATTGCCTTAAATGCACAGATTTTATAAATGCAGAATTTATAAGCTGCTTTTTCACTGGTTGAGCCACACACACATGTTGCATTGACAAAGTTTTAAATTTATTATGTAGGAAATTTCAAATCATTTCAAGAATTCACAAGCGTGGATTATATCAGTCTATTATTACATAAAGTAATGTGATAGGTACAAATGCTAATAAACAACTCTTAGGAGGAATTAGTGTTTTATGTCATACACTCACCTGGCATGGGAGGAAAAAAAAATTCAGTCTAATTTCATGGATCTAGCATATGTACTAAAACACTTCTAAAAATCTAGACTGCTAAAACACAGAAAAAAGATCAATTTTATATTATAGGAGTTCCAACATTTTTTTTCTACATTTGTTAATTCTGATTAATTTCATAAAATTGCCAGTGCCACTGAATGCCTCAGAAAAATGAGAATTCAGACTCTTTGAGAAGTAGACCGCTGGAGATGCTACAGCAACGGCTATGTTAACGCACATAATGTCTTTGAAGTTAGCCTTGATTTGCGCTGGAACTGGACCAGATGTCATCCAGAGGTGCCTTTTGACCTAAACTCTGCTATGATTTTACAGTTTCTCTTTCATAAAGAGCCACTCTAGACGAAGGTGGGGAGAGCCAACAGGAAGGCAATGTTACCAGCTCTTATTAAAGGTGACATACTCAGAGAAATCACCCTTTAGGACTTAACTGATCTAAGAGCTTACCAGAGAGTGGGAGGACATCCTGCTCTCCCACTCCCCAGCCATTCTCAGCTGCATGCTGTGGCTCTGTCACAGCTCTTACACCAGCTCTGGCGTTGACAGGTTCTTCACTCACTGAGTCAACTCAGCTCACTAACCAGGTTGGTATAGCAAACAATCTTCTGCTCAGTAAATTAAACTGGTTAAATACGTGGCTGCTAGAATCCCAGCATATAGCAGAGATGGAGAGGAGTGATTGCAGCACCTCATTTCAGAAGCAAAAACTTAACAGTGAACTTTGTGGGAAAAACCCTTTGACAAACACATTTGAAAAAGTCACGTGAAGATTATTCAGAAATCACAAAATTCACCATTACAAAGAGAAGATGCACACCAAAGGACAATTAAGAAAAAACCAAAAACTTAGGAAATCAAAAGATTCTAATCAAAACCTAAACAAATCATGAGTGATTAGACTTCAGAGAGATTCAACTGCACATGGTTTATTCGTTATCACAGTTATTTTGTACACTTTTGTGATAAGATGATGTTTCCTAAAAGTAGTTTACTAAATATATTTCACAAGTCACATCCTATGTACCCATCCTGGTGAGTAACACTAAACAACAGCTAAGAAACTCCAGCTACAGAGAAGACAGCTCTCAACAAGATGCCTTGGAGAAAGAAGAGAGCTGGACCTCACATTTCTAGCGCTTCTTTTGCGCCTGAAAAAGTGTAGTGCAAATCTCAACAGGTAAAGACTTTCAGTAGAACTTCTCAGACCCCAGGGAATTTGAAAATAGACAGGCCTGGCAGGAGGTTCAAACCCAGCTGTTTCCTAAGAACCCCCCTGGGGAACACCACATGTCTGTGGCCAGCTTACTTCATGTAAAAAAGGAAGCAAAAAAGCTAAGAAAAAAATTCGAGCTGCACAAGTATTTCCACTAGTTTATGGTTTTTTCCCCTCTTATGACAATAATAGAATCATAAAGTTTCTTATGAAAGAAAAACAATAACTTGCAAGTTAGCATAAAAGTCTTATTCACAGTGAAAAGCTTCACTCCCTCGTCCTACTGTTTTGCAAGATTAGGTTGATAGTTAATTTAAGGCTTTAAAATTCATAGGATTACTTTCTCCACCAGGCTTTCTAAAGACAAAGATAATGAGATTAACACACCTGAAAAATATACTTAGTGCTAGTACAGCAGGAGATCACTAATTCAGAAGACAACGGATTTTAGGTATTCTATTATTTATGCTCTCAGTGTGTATGAAACTATAAAAGTGATTGATTTCATTTGGTGACTGGGCTAAGAAAAAGGTCAAAGGAAAAATTATTTCTATTTAAACAAAAAAGGGGCTTTTCCTGCTGAAACCAAGCAATACTAAATTATTTTTAAGGGCAATAAAAACTAGGTATTTTGTTTCTAGGTTTTTTTTTTTAATCTTTACAAGCATTTAGCTAACTAGAAAGATACATCCCTATTCAAGAATGACAATTAAGAATTTATTTGGAATGCAACCAACCACAGAGAAGTGAAAAAAAAAAAAGACAAAAGCAACAAAATCTTGAATACTTTGCTAGAGACAGCGCTACCAATATATGTGTAGACTGGAAATAAATGCTCAAGTTTAAGAACAAGTATCAATTCCTATCATTACATCTAACCAGATAACAAAAATGTCCTCTTACCGTAATGCGGAGTAGACTCCCAAAGACAAGAAAGAATAGTCTGGATCATAGTAGAGATAGACGGAGGACACACAGTAGGGCAGGATATCAATTACACCGACAGCAATTATCTTCCCATCCAGCCAGTACTGCTGGTGGAAAGAACCATAGCCACATTCTGGTCCATTTGGAGAATTCTCTGCCTGAGTGAAAACAAAAGAGGGATGTAATTGTCTGATAGGCAGACTTCCAATACAAAAACCCCAAAACTATTTTAGAAAGAATTTCAAACGAGAAGTAAATACTGTGAGAAATTACTCCTGTTGTCTGTGTCTAGAAAAAGGAAAAAAGGAATTTGAGAAGCAGGGAAAACAATATTAGTTCACTGTATCACTTGTGACCTTTGGTGTACTCACGATTGGTAAACTCTACTTATGCATCCCAAACACGTATCTGCAAATAGTCTCTGCCATCTAGCATTTAGAGTATTGACATGATAAACCAACATGATTCATCAAGTTATGAATGCATTACTATATGCAAACAAATTCTGCAGGATGCCCTTTGATTTGACCTACTTCCAAAAGAGATGAAGCCCAAAGGTAGGAAGAAAGGTGAAATGCAGACATTTTACTACACTGGCACTTCCCAAAGCTGGCTGTGGCTGCCTCATTCTTCCAACACTTTCTGTCACTGCAAGGACCCTACTGTTCCTCTACCCCATGTACTAGAAGACCACAAACCTCATTTTCTCAGAACGGACATCAAAGTTGTTCGAGAAGTGCACTTATAAAAAGACCTGAACAGCTTACTCTTTTTGAGGGGTTTACTCTTTTTGTGAGGTTTACTCTTTCTGACCAATGAAACACCCTTTATCTAAGAACCTGAAACTGCAACAAAATCTGTGAAACGACTTCTTTGTCAGTCCACATCAGAGTGTTTTCTGCAAAACCACTGAGGAACTCGCTGTTGTTGTGCGCTGCGGTTTTGGATGTGCACTGCAGTGTGTCTCTGGGCAGGGTAGAGCACCTAGAGCCAGAAACTGATGCTTCAAATCAAGAAGAAAATGATCTCCTAATTTAAACGGTATTACACAACCAACTTTGGCATGCCATTTTCTTCCACGTCAAGTTTACTTTAACCCCGAATTCCACCGTGCTCAACTTCATTATCCATCTAGTCATGTTTTACACTGCATTGCCAGATCTTCAGAAAGCTGCTTCTCACTTAATAAATCTGACAATATTGCCTACTATTACCAACTGGTTTGCATTACAACAACAGAGGGTGGGTTTAATCAAGTATTTTGATACAGTAGCGCAGGCTGAAGAGACGATGGGCAGTAGAAGTTATTCTAATTGGTACCACATGTGTTAAGAGAAATCAATCACACGAACAAAAATCATTTCAACTGGCTTACCCAACCAATAAGCCCCCAAATAAAGGCCATACAATAAAATGTTTGCATTTTTATATAGTTATATAGCATAAAACTAGAAGTGGAGTTACAGATACTGTAAAAGTGGAACAATCAAACACTTGAGAGCTCAATTGGCAGTATAGAAGGATATTAGACTCTGATACTAACATTAAACTGGGTTTCTTCTCATTCAGATAAAACCTACTTATTCAACAGTTATGGTTTCATACAATATCCTCAACTTTTCAGTACAGCCAAATGAAATCACGTGGTCAGTAGCAAAACTTTTAAGCTGGCACACAGTCAAGTTAAGATATTTTCTCTCTGGGTTTCTCAGCACAGGTTAAGTTCTCTTCTCAGCTACCCATGTGCAGGCAGTGACAGAAGAAAAAAAAAAAAGAAGCATCTCCTGCAGGCCAAGGGGAAATGTGATTGGTGATATAACACAGACTTGCTTAAAGAAGTTTCATTTAAACCAGGTTTACTGTCTTTGTCAAAATCTCATCATATAGGATTTAACAAGTGTTAAAAAAGACGTCTAAGCCAACGTGGAAAAGATCTTCACTCAAAGCAAAGTCTTCTGAAGGTAAACAAATGCTAAGTCTGTGCGTGACCCCAAACCTCCAAACAGCATCACTGGACCTCTGCAAACTGAAGCATTAGCATCAGTTAAGAACTTCTAGTAAAGCACAGACTACAGTTATTTCACTAATGCAATTACAATGAAATGTCATGAACATAAAAGAGGCTATGTTCTGGAGCAAACATAACAAGCAGAGCACAGATTTCAGGCAAAACGTTCAGGCATCTCCATTACATTAAGCAAATAACATTTTTTAAAAGAGCAACATTTCCTCCTCCTCCAAAAGTTTTCATACAATGTAATCCTTTGTCATGCTTGTAAGTATTATGTTTTCTCCAATTTCTCAGTGAATACCTGGCTCCTTTAACTTGATTTCTCATGCACCATCCAGGCAATTTGACACGAAACAGGTCTAGAATATGAAGCGTTTTCCTGAAGCAGGTTATACCATTTCACACTCTTGACATGTCCACCTGGGACCGTGTTTGTCAAAGGTGATGTAAAATACACCAGTGACATAAGGTGAGCAAGGCCCACCAGAAAGGGATTACCTTACCTACCCCAAATTATGCCTTAGCCCTGGAATCAACACAGAGGAACCAATTCATTTATAATTAACAATTTGTATTCAAATTTCAACACAATTAATTACTGTAATCTGATAATATTGAAACAATATAATAAAAAAAATAAATTAAATCCAGGACAAAAATTTAACCAAATCATTTTCCTTCTAATGTTTAGACTATAATATAGAGAGAAATCCAATATATTCCATCACATGTTAATTCTACCTGTCTTCATATTCTGCTAGCTAATGATTTCATGAACACATTCAATTGCTCATATTTTATAACAATTATTAAAATTTAAATATTTAATAGCAACTGGTATTACATATTGCCTCAATTAGCACACCTCAAAGTAATAACTGCTTAGAATTGAACTTCAGTGATGGTGAGAGCGCTCAGTTTTCTTCAAAGCATATTGGTCTTTCTCTTTAAGAGGTGCTTTACTACTTTATTATTGTGATGGAAATTGCACTTGTTAACCCAGGTGCCAGACCAGCATGCAACTGCAGAACCACAGAATGGTTTGGGTTGGAAGGGACCTTAAAGATCATCTACTTCCAACCCTCCTGCCATGGCCAGGGACACATCCCAGGTTGCTCAAAGCCCCACGTGTCCTGGTCTTGAACACAGAGGGTACTGCATACTCATCAAAAATGGGTCCTAGATGATTATCCTTTCTGCAAGGTTTTATGAAATTTCCTATTTTGACCTTTTCCATTTTACTCTCTACTGTGGATAAAGGGAGGAGGAAGATACGAAATCCATGCTAGACCTTACACAGAGAGAAAAAGAAAACAAACAACAAAAGCCAGGAAAGCCTTGACTTCTACACTCCAGTGGAAATTGTTAGCTGAGTAAGTGAAGTGATTAATTCCAGCAGTTCAACATTTCCCAAAGGCACACACACACAACCTATCATACAGTAGATTTTTATCTCTTGGTTAGCAACACATTTCCTTTTCAGTACTAGGTCCTCCTTTCGTTAGGGATTACTGGAGATGCTGTGACAGCAGCCTACAAATAGAGGCTGTGTCAGCAGAAAGGTACCACTGCATGTTTTCATTAAAGACAGCAAGGTACCCTCACAGAAAAAAAGACCATGAGCATCCTGGGCTGCCCCAGGCAAAGCACAGCCAGCAGGTCAAGGAGGTGAGCTGTTCTTCTTGCTCAGCACTGGAGAGGTTGCATCCAGTGTTGGGTCCAGTACTGGGCTCTCCAGCACAAGAAAAATACAGGCTTACTGAGGTAAGTCCATAAGGGCCATAAAGATCATAGAATCACAGAATGATCTGGGTTGGAAGGGACCTTAAAGATCATCCAGTTCCAAAGTCCCATTCAACCTGGCCTTGAGCATTTCCAGGGATGGGGCATCCACAGCTTCTCTGGGCAACCTGTTCCAGTGCCTCACAACTCCCACAGTGAAGAATTTCTTCCTTAGATCTAATCCAAATCTATACTTTTTAAGTTTGAAACCATTACCCACCGTCCTATCACAGCACTCCCTGATAAAGCCCCTGCCCTTTTTTCCTGTAGGTTCCATTTAAGCACTGGAAGGCCACAATAAGGTCTCTCTGGAGCCTTCCTTCTCCAGGCTGAGCAGCCCCAACTCTCTCAGCATGTCTTCAAAGGTGAGATATTCCAGCCCTCTGATCATCTTCGTGGCCTTCCTGTGGACTTGCTCCAGTAGGTCCATGTCATTCTTATGCTGGTGGCCTCAGAGCTGAACGCAGTTGGGCCAGCTGGCCAGAGAGCCCATGGAGCCTCCATCCTTGGAGACACTCACAACCCGTGGTCCTGAACAACTCTAATCTAGCTAACCATGCTCAAGAGGGGGATGGACTAGGTGATTTCAAGAGGTCCCTTACAACCTGAACATTTCTGTGATTCAATATCAAAACAAACTAAAACAACTCACTGCATTAAATTTTAAGACACTATCTACAGGAATAGTATTTGAGCTATTCTGTCAACTATTTAATCAGGCCAGCAAGAGGAAGCTTAAAATGCTAGACAGATTAGTGAAGCTGTAAAGGTACAAGGGTCTTCAGTAGCAACAGCCTTTGAGTATCACATCATGGTGATGTCTACACCACTGTAAGAGAAAAAAAGTAATTTACCAAGGTCCCTAAATGAAATGAGGTTTGGTTTAGTCCTAAGATGTGCACTGAACGTGACTAAAATATGACATTCTACAGAAGGCAATCCTGGGAATGACAGACCTGCCACGGTATCATTTGTTATTCATCTCCTAAAAATTAACACATCTCAATAAACAAAATAATGCAGAGCAGAAGCTGATGTGCTTTTCAAAGAGCAAAGATCTAGGCTCACAAATGTCTTTCGGTTCCTTAGAACTCAAAAGCATCTCAACATGGATAACAGGAAACAAAGTGAAAACAAATGATCTTTTACATAATGGAAAGCAGCTCTCACTTTCCATCGTGCTGGAACTATTTTGTTTTCCATACTGGTAGGTGAATCACTGAAGACTGAACAATGTTGCAGCAAACTGAGCTGATGATTTAAAAGTATTCAGGATGGTTAAACACGAGCTGAGTATAAACAGCTATAGAAAGAACCCTTAATACCAAGTGATTAAAAAGGCAGAGGAAAAGTTCATAAATCCATGGAACATAAGTGTATGGAATATAAGTGCTTGGGGAAAAATATTACTCTATACCCATTCAAAACAATGGTTATAAATTAACAGTTCTCCCAAAAAGATGCTTTTGAGAGCAGATGAAATCACCAATTTAATGCTTCGCATCAGTCAAGATGGAAAAAGACTACAAAAGCAATTAGAGACTTATTTGTAAACAAAACAAACCCAAATCATCATTCAACTGTGTAATGAGGTGGTGGATCTGAGTGCTGAGGCTGCCTCCAAATGTGGTATTAGGACAACGTGGAACAAGTTGGGAAAGACAAACGTGGAAATGACTATTAGAGACACCAATACAACCACTAACTCACTGAACACCAAAAACCAGGAATCACCCTGAGCAGGCTGGATTTTCCCTGTGCCCTCCTTCCCTAAACACTCTCCCCTTGGCAACAACAGGGTGTGATGCCACACTGGGTTTTGGCTAAGACTTCTGCACACCATTCTCCTACACTGAACCACTCTAACAATACCTATCCAAATAAGGTTGGATTTACATGTAAAATAGCAAATGTTTAAGTGCAGCTTCTAAGATAAAGGGATGAATTAAAAAACCCCTCAAACAGCCCCCTCTGCATTAACCTGTTTACTGCTAGAAAACTGCCTAGTTTTCTGCTACTAAATCCTGCATCTTTTTTTAAAACTATTCTTTTTTTTTTTTGTGCCAGAGCCCATAGCCAACCCAGAAACTAAACAGAATAATAAAATGAGGTAATAAAAAGAGACAGGGAGAGTTTGGATGTCCATACTGTTTGCAGCTAGTAACAACGTTAAAAATTCAAAAAAATTACAAATTGAAATCATGTAAGGTTTAAATTTTATTTTAAGTTATTTTTGTTCAAAAGAGTAAACAGACTACATGCTACTAGATTTGCTTGTGGCAAACTGTTTCAGAATAAAGAATTTCAAGAATCCCTCGGCCTCTGATATACAACCCCTTTTATTTAACTTCATCTAATTGAAGACATCTGTAGTGGTGCCACACAAAATTTAATTCAAGCTTCGAAATGTCAATAAAAAGTGTCTGTAAGAAACAATACTGGTATAAACCTGGCAGGGAAGTGTGCATCAACATCTACGTAGCCATACAAAATCAAGAATATAATGGCAGTCTGCTGCCCGAGTTGACGAGGTGATAAAAGCCCTTTTCCTATAAAGTCTAATGAGCTCTATTACTCTTCAGCTTTCAGGAATGCAAAGGCCAGTGGACTCAGCAGAGAAAAGCAACAAACTCTCCACACATGGATTCATTCAAACTGCGACATATCGAATTACTGGCGTAATTGCTATAACCTGACAATTTCATTACAGTCATGCAGTTCTTAACTCTTTAAGACTAACAAGAAAGACCGTGCAAGAAATCCGTAGCAGTTTGCTTCCTTGAAATGAAGCGACAGCACCTCTCCTAAACTTTTAACTTAGACTGCAGTCAAACACAAGCTTGGCAAGTTATTTAGTAATACGTTCTTTTTTTTTTCAGAGAGATCATCGATGAACAGAAAAGACACCAACCATTCTGTGATTCTGTGACACAGCACTTTCTGCTGCTATCTCTTAATGCAGTGATCTGAAATTCCGTGGTAGCTTATTATCCAGTTTATCATCCAGCAAAGTCCTCAGACTCCTTTGAAAAAGCCCTGCTACCTTCTTTACCAGATGGTGATGATGCAAAGACTGTGACACCCATTTGTACCACCTAGACCACAATGGTTTGCTGTCCACAGAGAGTGGAAAGAATTTCAGAGCTGCATCTAGAATGCTTACCTCCAAAGGAGAATCACAGAGGAATCGTGTGAACTACATCAAGGTAAATTCATCAGAAGTAGATGCCCAAGAAGACGGTTCAAATATGCAAAGCATAAAAAGAAGAAAAATATTAGCAGGACTTCAGGACACATTAAAAGTCAGATACACTCTTTCAGAACCATGCATTTGAAAATTTATGAGATTTGAAGATTTATGAGTTAAGATAAAATTTCCATACACAAACTCCCATGTTCTATTTTGTTTATAAGTACAGACAGATTTAGTAGTTAATTATCCAAAGTATTTTCTTTCTGTAAAATAAAAGAAGCTTTTTTTAAAGTGTGATGGGGGAGAATTATCACCTTGTAATAAAGGTCTGTTTCTCATGTCCTTTATTTTAAATTACACATTACCCTTCTCTGTGACTGCCTGCAACAGGGAGTCTTTTCCCACCCCTCCATCGGTACCTTCCCCATCACTAAAGCAAGGGGGTCAGGGCCCTCATATCTCTTGATATAAATTAAGTCTATTTACATTCAAAATCATAAGCAATCCTGGTTTAAGTCTAAAGAAGAGGAAGAAGGAAAAAATAAAATCAACTTCCTGAAAGTGCAAACACTTTCATATCCAGATTCTTTACTCAATACGAAATGATGTTCTGTAGATAATCAACCAAAAAGACAAGGTTTTAATGATCTGGAGCTTGTTCAAGATTCTAATAATGATAAAACGCAATAGTCATTTATTTACCATCACTTACTTATTTAATACAAATACTTCCTTACTGGTGGATTCCATATTAAACTTGTTACAAAGTTCTGGTATATATTTAACCCTAAAACATTCCTTCGTTAAAATCCTAGTACCTGTTACATGGTTAACTCCCCCCCTCTTATAGTAGCTTGATGATTTAATAAATCAGCAGTTCCCAAACTGCAAAGTAATAGAAAACAAGAACTTTTTAATTAAAGTTTGATAAAAAGAATATATATGGACACCTACAGAAACCTGACTTGTCATGAATTCTATGAATTTCTGAAATTAATTAAAGATTTTTCTATTTAAAGGGGAATACAAATAAAATGGGTTGATTACTCGCTGGTTATCCCATTGTTTTCCCAGGGAAAGGGAGGAGAGGAAGGCAGGCAACAATAAAAAGTGCCAATATTGGAAACTGTTGACTTAGGACAGAGTTCCATATACAGTCTAAGTAATGCAAACTTCCTCTTCTCTGCAGAAGGTGCCATAAAGCAGAATTTAAAAATAAAAACATATCCTTTGGTAGATCTGTATGCAGACATTAACTGGCCCATTCTCAGTGTAGCTCAAAGCGAAGACAAACTTAACCTCCTCTAAGACCGTGTCTCTAAGGAAGTGCAGCTGCTCATGCCAAAAGAATCAAGACTTTGCAGAAGTTGCCTTTCAAGACTCTTCCCTCTCAAACACACAGCAGTAGCTGATCTGTGGATGAATGGTAAACCTTTGGACACAGGCTTTATGGAAGAACACTGAATTTCTGTAAGGTGCTGATGAAGACAGGGTATTGTGCATTTCCTATGTAATTAGCCATTTCAGATCTAGTCACTACTACCCCAAATTACTTGGAGTTTGGAAAAATAGCTTAATTAAATCCTTCGTTTTTTAGTGATTTGGCAGATAAGTAGAGAGAATGAGAAAAAAAATATATTAAAGAGAAAAAAAAAAAAGAGTAATTCAATATTTGAATTATTGAGTTATGTTCCCATAAAGCAAGAACAGAGAGTTACAAATTCCTACGCTGCGAGTGCATCAGTCCTTACAACCAGTGATTTTAGAATGTGTAGGCTTCAGGAAAAAAAAAATAAACCATGTGTTATTAATTTACATGTCAGAAGACCCCCAAAAGTTCTTAATCTGTAACTTTAGCTTTATAGTGCAAGTTAAACCCTCTGGGTGAGAACACTGAGCCAACGATACTTTTCAAATCTCTTTATCCGTTCTCCAGGCTCTGCTGTACAACCTCCTGGCGCTGGGGGTGAGGGGGCACTTTTTAAGTGTACCTGAGCACAACTGCTGCTTGCTAGGGAGTATATACTGTTACCACTACCCCTATTGCTGGCTCAGAAACAATTCTGAACTGCACTTGATTTCCTATCACAGTCTCAGGGGGAAAAGAAAGTATTGCAAGTCTCGTTGCCTATTATTTCACCTGTTGGTACTTGCTAAACTTCTTAGGTTAGACAACTAAGTCCTAGAAAACTCCAGAAGGCTGTGAATATTCTCTAGATTTCAATTAAGAAACAATTAACCAAAAGTCCAACTTTTTTTTGTGGTGGATGTGTTGTTGTTTGGTTTTGCTTGGTTGTTTTGTTTTTTGGTTTTTTTAAGGAAGAATTTAATTGACACATAGAGCTAGAGAGGTTGATAAGTATTTTAGGTCCACTAAGCTCTGTTGTTATATTCTCAGCCCTTACTTTCCCTTCCCACCTCCAAATCCACAGCACTTTCACCATAACCTAGGAATATACCTAGACCATACGTTTATTTAAACTGAAGTAAATGTAACTTTCTGTTTCTAAATTAAACTCATTCAATACTGCAAGACTATTATGAACACAATTCAAAGATTATTCAATAAACCATGAGAGAAATACAGTCAAAAGCTGGTGGTGCATGTAAAATAACTGACTCTGTCACGCAAGCACAATTAAAATTCCTTTCACAAAGTCATGCTTTTTAAATTTTAATTTCAAACTGAATGACATAAACTTCAGCCTTTTAAAATCTATGTAATATGTATGAAACCCACAACAATCTTCCTTTGGTGCAGACTAATTACAATTGCCAGAAAGAACCAGCAGAACAATGGGAAATAAGTTAATAATAATTACTAAAACAACAATTAATAAAAATAAGAGGAGAACACACCACTGAGAATGATATCAAAGGGGGAGAAAAATAAAAGAAAGGTTTGGTTCAGCTCAGAGCTACATGCTGAAGTAAAAAGCACATGCACAGCTTTAAAAAGCTGGAATAACATGAGTTTTAAACCAGCTTCCTTTCACAGGTGAGGGAAGATGGCCAGATGTTTAGATGCTCAACTCAAAAGGGTTCCACCCAGTAGCTCAGTAACTTTCTGAAAGCAAGGGTTACTGATGTCACACAATGACATCATAGCCTCCTCAGGAAAAAACAGCTTTCAGCTGTCATCACCAGGAGCTGTAAAATTCTCCAAGACCTTCAGTGAGAAGACATCACAGAAGGGCATTAATTTCTAATTTTCCTTCTGACAGTATTAAGAATTTACTCATATTTGCAATTCACTGTCAGGGAAAACTGAGTATTTTCCCTTTTCCTTTGAAGATAAAGAGGGGTGAAGAATGAATATGGGATTTGGACCTTTTTTTTATCATCTAACCTCTGAATGGGATTAAAATAAACCAATGTGGTGCGCTTTTTTTGTTTTTCATGAAGGTGCCAATAAAAAATAATGTTATGAGTTTCCATACTGAAGACAAGTCATCCTACAGTCTCAGTCTCAATTCCACCTTCATGTGTATCAAGCAAGTTTATTCTCTCTTCCCTCCTCTGTTTCCAAGGCCAACATACTGAATGGTTCCCCATCTTGGGACCTACAAGTGGTCAAATGAATCTTTGAGTACCCACTAACAGGAACAATCCACAAAAGGTGGCTTTCTTTCTAGAGGGCCCCTTGGATTCTTCCCTAGATATTCATTTTATAAAGAGTTTCTCCTCCTCAAGTAGGGCAACCTCTAGGTGTTTTAGACATGCATGGAAATAAAGAGCTAGAATTAGTTTTTTCTTCTCTAGAAGCTCCTCTCCAGGTCAAACTCTTTTCCTGTTTTATCCAGTTCTTCTTGGCTCCATACAAACCCTGCATGAGTGTGTAGGACATCCTGCTGCCACCCAAGAAAGCAGCAATGTCACACTTTGAAGCTCTATTACTTTAGAGATATTGGCACTACTTACAGGTTCAGAATAGGGTTTGGCTCTCGGGCATTAACTCTTCCTTGCTGCCCAACAAAAGCTGCTTCTAAGGCAGTTTAAGCACATTTTGTCCTAGGAACTGCATTAGGATTTATTTTGTGCATTGGGCTGCCATATTTTAATTGAAGTAATCTTCTGTAGCCAAAACAGACTAGAATCAATATTAACTATAAAGCTGTGGAGTCAAAAAAGTAAAAGTTACACAATAAAAAAAGTCAAACTTCCAGTAAGGCTAGAAGCAACTGTTAAAGTGACCAAAAAAACCTCCCCCCACACAATAAGAAGAAACTATCTAGGAAAACAATTGAAATTAATCTGGAAAATTAACAAAATTCTGTAACTTTCTGACAAAAAAAATTTAATCAGGAAAATGGGACAAAATGTAGCATGTTTACAAGGAGAGATGCTGTCAAGCTATCCTTTAAGCAGGCAACATACCAGAGCTAAGTTAGCAGAGGAATCAAAGATGCATTCCAGGGATGGCCCTATATATCATTTTCAACAGTGACTTACAAAAACATAGGAATACTAACAAATACAGAGATATTCACAGACCAGAAGGGGAAGAAAGAGCCTTCAAAACATAATACATAACGTAGGAGGGGATTTAAAGTTGAAATGCATGTCTCAAGTGTAGTTTTCAGTACGAGAATGAAAACTAATGAAACAAGGAATTGCTGATGGGAGATGGGACAGAACATACATTTCAGAATTACAATTTCAGTTCCCTTACTGAAAGTCACTGTGGCTTTGCTCAGAAGAAACTTACTCTTAAAATAATGCAGATTTGTCAGTATATATTGATATATAGATATACTTTTTTTTTTTACATGTATCTACATAGAGAGCTCAGTGTCAAAATCAGGAAGAACAATATAAACTGTGATGCAAAAAGAATCTGAACTGAAATGACAGGACTATGGACAAGCTACTTCATTGTCTGGATGCCTAAATTCATTGGCTCTCCCAGGTATTTCAAGAATAAAACTCCCTGAGTCCCCAGCACCACAGTCAGAAGGGCCCCACAAGCAAGCAGAAGGGATCAGGCTGATACAGAAGCACTCGTAAGTCTTGTTTGCAGTATCAGAGATCTGAAAGGCAAGCTCACTGCAGTGAGATGTTCTGCTGAGGCCGCAGTCGACCACGAAGAGCCAATCATCAGATCAGTGCTGCCTGCCAGCGAAATGATAAAAAAACCAATTCAAAAGATTATAAAAACATAGGGCTGCCATGGCGAGCTACAGAAAAATAACCACAAAGGCTACTGGTTTTTTTAAGCATAGAAAAATCTCACTAGAAAATGGGGGGAAAAAAAATAAATAAAAAGGAAAAGAAAAAAAAAAAAGAAAGGAAAAGAAAA
>WTSP01012922.1:0-39274 GCA_025331215.1 Actenoides lindsayi | reverse complement strand
AAAAAAAAAAAAAAAAAAAAAAAAAAAAAAAAAAAAAAAAAAAAAAAAAAAAAAAAAAAGAAAAAAAAAAAAAAAAAGAAAAGAAAAAAGTAGTAAAAAGAAAAAAAAAAGAAGAAATAAAAAGAAAAAAAGAAATAAAAAGAAAAAAGAAACTAGGTTAGAGAGACCTAAAAGTTTGCACCTGGCTGCTGATGGCAGCTTTCAAATTGATCAGAATGTGCTCCCTGTCATTTCTCAGACTGCTCACTCAGGTTTTTTTATGTTAGTTCAAGAAGATTTCTGGAAGGCAATTAAAAAAAAAGAAACCCTGGGAAAGACAAAAAATCCACTATACCAATTTCAGTAATTTTTTGCACCTTTTCGAACAGTGTATCTTTTGTGTGTTGTGAAATTCTTTTCTTCCAAGACAAATATTTAGTTAAGCACAAAGCAAAGAGAGTGCCCAGCTAGTTTTTCAGAGGGAACAGAGACACATACTATTTTTCTACAAGTTTGTCATTATAAAACACTCATGAAAGGTTAAATAAAACATTTGCTTCGGAAGGTCTAAACAGCAATAACCTGTTCACTGTTGCTCTTTCTGGAAACTACTGTAGAATTTTTATGATCTTTTATGGAAATGTTTTCTAACTTGTGTAGCTGCCACATAGCTTGTTTCAGTTACACTTCAGCTGTGTTTCTTAAAGATAAAGGCTACTGTAAAAAGACTTAAAGCTTAAAAAACAAAATTCATCACATTAATGGACCAACCATATCACACTGGTGTTTTAAACCACCAAGATCAATCATTAAGTTCACTGGAAAAGAGGCAAGAATAAAAAAAATGCTTAACTTCTAGCTTTTACATGACAATATACTATATATAAAAGTCAGTTTGGAATGTTAGGCTATAACTGTTTGAACACAAGAACTGAATACAACGAAAGAACTAAACTAGCTGAGAGCTTTTAGATATGTGTGTGTGTGTGTATATACATATGTGAGCATCTATACAAATATCCTTAAAGCTTCTATAATTGACTTCAAGAAGCATTTTTAAAAAGACAATATTGGGTCAAAAATGCAATGCCTCTGGTGAGATGACACTTCATTAAGAACTGCTTGAGACATCCTCTATTCTAGCCAAATTAGCCATTGATTATGTCACTGGGATCAAAAAAAATCTCCTTCTTGGGATGAAAGAAGAAATGTTTTCACTATATTCATTTAACTTAACATCTTTGCCTCCAGAGCTACACAGTTTCACATCTGTATCTATCATTTAAATACCAAGAAATACATTCTGACATGCAGGTGGCAAAATGTTCTGAAACATATACATATATATCTCCACATACTTAATCATCCTGAAGCTGGGGTAAAGTGGGATCAGAGCATCTTCCAGGTGATCTGTATTCAGCAAAGCTCTTCCTGCATTTCTTACACAGAAGCATTGGTAGTTTCGTTAAGCAGAGTTGAGAGGGGTATGGATTGCTCTTAGCAAAGCTGAAGACAGGCCAGATCTATTATTAAGCTTCCTTAAATCCAGCATTCTCATCTGAAGAGACAGCCTATGCCCTTGGACCTAATTACCGTTTCTATCTTATTTCTTCCTATTGTGTTTCTACCTTGTTTTCAGATTTTTGTACTGTAATGCTACAAAGCTAAAGCAAAAACCACTCCCTGGTGATTCTCACTCTGGTACAACCAGACCAACAGACAGCTGTCCACCTGCAGAGAAAGCCACCTCCATTAGCACAGCCCAGCACCAGCACTCGATTCAATTACCAAAGTATTTCTGCCTCTTGGGAGTACATGAGGCACATAAAAGGTTCACTCTTCTGTCTTATTCTCAGGTCATCCTTCTACACATTGATCTACACATTTTCTCCCAATCTCTTCTGATTTTTCCCAACAACTCCTTTTAAGATAAGAGAACGTGTATTACTAGAACAGGGGATGACTGTGCATTTACACAGCAGCTTCATAAGGTTGTGTGTTCCCACAGAGAAAAAAAGATGAAAAATCAGTTCTTCCTCAGCAGTATTTAAGAACAAGTATTATGAAGCAACCTTTAATTAGAAAACTGTCTGCTACGTTTTTCCTCAGGATACCAATTCAATTCAGCAAAAACATACTGACAGAAATATTCTTAGGTGCCAACAGCTTTGCACAACATCAGTACGTGATGACACTCCAAAGCAGAGACACAAGCAGGTCAGTTTTGAAGCTGAAATCCTGTAGCGACTGCCCAAAGGGTTTTAAGAGGTTTGACAGTATTCCCAAGGTAAGTTCAGTTTATACCAGACAAACTAAGAGAAAATGGGATAAACAAGAGTTTAAAAGCCTGTGCAGAAAGTACTTGTAGCTTTTATATCAAGATAAAAACAGATCTGAAAAATTTTCACTTGCAAGCTAAAATGGCTTTAATTCTAGGAGCAAGGAGATACTCAATACTGTTCCTAGAACATTAACTATCTGGTGGATAGCAAATACACTTCTACCTTACCAAATCCTCTACTTGTCAAGGAAAGCAGCACAGAAGACTGTGATGATGCTTCCATTTGAAAGGCAAATTTCATCACTGCAGGGAAAACACTAACTCTGGGACTTTGAAAAAGTTTATTCCACAATGGAATTTCTACCTTGCTTTTTCTTAGTCTCCATCAGAGTTGCAGGAGAAGGAGAGAAGAAAGTAAGGATGAAAAGGCAAAATTCAAAAAGACCTTTTTGAAAAGAAGGGCACCGAAACACCAGTTGTTACTGGTCTCCAAGTGGCACTAACCAGAGAGTGCCTAGAAGTTCAAAGAAGCCTTTAGTGTCAAGTACTCAGCTAATTCTATGTCCTGGAAATTATCTATTCCCCTTTCTCATATAAAATCTTGATGAAAAGATATATGTACATTACATAGGTGCAAAAAGTGGGCCTTCTTCCACACTCATTGAGCAATAATCAGCTTCATGGTTCACATACCAGTTGTTAATATTGTAAACTGTTTTATAACTTTCGGCATTAGTGCTATTTTCAAATAATCACCAAAGTTCTACATCAATTCCTAAAATTGCTTATTAATGTAATAAGGTTAATATTAAACTAGCCTAGCAGCTCATATAGGCAGACAGTATATCGTAATGCCAGCAATCTACAAATATACTGCAAAAAGAAGTTGTTAATATGTCCCATAACAATTTTTGTTCAATTCTGAATTTAAATATAGGCTGGGTTCTGAATGTGAAGTGTTCAGCCAAATATAAAATTACTCTTTCTAAACTAGCACCTTTGCAAACACAGAAGTGTGCAGAAGTCTCCCTGAAAAGGTGGTTTATCCACCATACAGAGATGTATTAGCTTGCACAGATTAAAAGCTAAATTTAATTTTTTTGATACAAAAAATTCCTGGATGCTTGCCAGTTTAAAGCCCAAAGCAGACTTGTTACTACCCTGATAAAAAGCCCTGTGTATAGAACAGAATTTCATTTTGCCTTTACTTAAAGAACTGCTTGGCTCCATAATGTCTGTATGATATATATTAAAAAGTCTGAAAACAAGGAAGAAGAAAAAGGTTGAGTCTTTCAAATACCAATTTTCCAACCTTCCTCTCAATAATTTGGATCAGTTTTACCCTACTTGGTATCTTCTCTTCTTAAAAGTGATTCAGATAATTCTGCTCCCACAAAGATTCAGTATAAAAAAAAATATTAAAAAAAAAAAAATACATTTTGTGTATTCTTCAGTTTACATCCTGCAGAGATCAAATGCAAGATGCTTTTGATTGAAGTGACTGAGCATTAGTGTAAACAGAAAAAGCTTCTTAGACAGACAGTCTCACAAACCCACAAGGTAATTTACTAGTGCTGAGTAAGGACCTAAATCAAAACCCATCAGCATCAGACTGAGTTTTTACATTTACTATAAGCTTCAGATAAGGTTTTATGCCTTCCCTGGAATATTATACTAAGCTTGCACAATCATGCTGCCACAGAGAGAAGATAAAGGCAGAGCAGGGAAACACCTAAGGCAAGTAACAAGGAAAAAGAAGAGGATAAAAATCAGTTAAATTATTAGTAGTATGAACAGAAATACATCTTATTCCTATGCAACAGCAATCCCCATGATAGACTTTATATCTTAAGAGGGTGGAAACCTGACCTGTCCTTAACGCATCTTTCCTTCCTTAGACTCCCCTCAGTTGAAAAACAAAATTCCACAAGTGATTAAGGCCATCAAACCCAAGCCCACACTAAACCAGGCACTCTGACCCAAATGGAGAGGAGGTGAATTGAGAGGTCACTGCTATTCAGAACTGAATTGCAAGCAGCCGTTGTGATTTTGCTCTTGATTCTTCACGAAATAAGTAAGTCTGTGAAGTTCTTACCAACCTTTCTGCAGCAACAAGCTTTTCAGAGCAAATGCATGGTGGAATATATGTCCTAAGAATTAGGGCTGAAATCCGTTCATTGTAGTAGATAAATCAAGTCACTAGGTAATGCCAGGTCCAAAACTAGTAAATAGCTCAATCTCTCTTGGCATGCTTCCAATTTTTACATTATTATAATTAACCCAATTTATGCCAGTAACTGTAAAAAGGGCAGAGACTACTACTTATTGTTATGAGTCCTATTACTTTACAAACACAAAGTGAAATAAGTTTTATGGCTTTCTACAGTAGCATTACAGAGATCTCACAAAAAAAGGCTCTCCATACACTGTTTTGAACTAAAGCCAAAAAAAAAGATGATGTAGTTTGATTACTCTACCTGGAAAGCAGCCACAGCTTGCTGGGTATCACTTCTGCAAGTATCACTCTCAAGAGTGGAACAGTCTGACTAGATAGCCGATCAATAGTGAAGTTGTACATTTGCAGTAGATAGAAATGGCAGATCTGAGGGAGCAGCTTTATTAATTTTGCTAATGAAAATGCTATGCCACCTGCCAGAAAAATGGAGAATTCCTGCTTGTTTAGAACCCCAAGGGTACACTCTTTCTTTTTTACTTATTAGATGAGGGTTAGCATCCTGTAATCACCATTTTAAAAGCAGGTTTTATTCCTCTGCCATGTAATCTCACTGAATCTCAGACAATCAGGTGGTGGGAATATTTTTGCTCCATTTCTTCTGCAAAGGTGAGTTGAGTTATGCTTAGCAATGAGATGTAGTAAAATTGAGATTTTTAGAGCATTCATCTGTTAAATTAAGCCAGACCACAAAAAAAAAAATAATAATAATTAAAAATCATTAAGGAGGATATGTGGAAAAGGTACCAAACAGCTTTAAAGCAGAAGATGCTTTTACCACCAAAAAAGAAACCTACTCCCATACCATTATCCCATTTCCAGTAGAAATCTGAACCTCAGACCTCTTTACAAATCACATACAAACAGCAGCTCTACTTCACTCACTACTAACATCAGGTTTTTTATTCACGATGGTGCATAATCCCCCTCTCCTCAGCTCAGTTTCTCCTGGGCTGAAGCCTGCACGAGGAGCTTGGTAAAAAACACAATCCTTTCCCTCCCAAGTGGAAACTCCAGTATTTTAATATACAGAATTCCTCTAAAAGACACCATTTCCCATCATTTGGTTGTGCACTAATAAAGGATGTTTTCAGAAAGGTGCATGCAGTGAACTGTACCTCATTTTCGCCACAGTCAGAAGGTGTATCCTTGTGTATAGCCATCTGATACTTGGCAAATAAAGTGGCTGATTGGTTGAAGGATGATTTGAACTGGGGGTCCTCGAAGGAGACAGGTACTAACCTCACCTTCAGAGCAAGGAAAAATACAAGCATGCCATTTTGAGTGCGTATAATAAGCAGGTAATATGCTTCTGAAGGTAAGGCTAGTGAAAGATCTCCTCCTATCCACTTCAAAGCCTCTGAAGTCAGTTTGCTGCTTTAAACATAGTAACAAGAAAATCCTCCTACAGGGGAAAGTCTGACAAGGAACACTAAGTTTTAAATGACTGTTAATACTTTCATTAAGAATAAAAATTATGTAACGCTAGAACACTCCAAAGCACCAGTTTAGTCAACCTGGTTTGTGATCAGGTTATTTAACAAATCAACCACAAATTTTATGTTCATTTTACAGTCTCAAGGACTTTTAAAATGCATTATTTTTAATGGCACATCTCTCATTGCTCCAGTTTAGCAATTACATATTCTTGTTAAATAGACTTTTTCTCCCTTTTGGTTGGACACGATGATCCCAAGGGTCTTTTCCAATCTAAATGATTCTGTGATTATTTTTTTTTCTGACAATATGATAATATGTCTGATGCTTAACCCTTACACACCACCTGGTCATTACAAGCAGGACTAACAATGTGTAATATAGATGGGACTGAACAGATTATTTCTTGAAGGGCTTATATTGAAAGTGAAGAGGTCTATAGAGGTCTGTGAACCTTAAACCAACAGTTTCTACGTGTGACAAATATTTACTCACATGTTGGCCCTGATCGTGCTAGTTCCTCCTTATGGAAGCATTCAAACCAAAGCCAGTGAGACTAATTATCAGGATAAGCTTCCAGCTAGTTCCAGTTCTTAAGAGATTTCTATTTATAAGGCCCACAACATCTATCTCCAAAAGCCTCATCCTCTCCATCTCTTACCCAATAACATACCCATGTAACTCCCCTAACTTTCCTGTCTGCAGTTAAGACCAAATACTTGTGGCACTCACAAAGAGATAGCAAAAGGGTTTGCACTTTCAGGACGTTGATTTTATTTGATGCAGTATTTTATATGCTTCTGAATATACAATGGATGTAAAATCCACATTTGTTTCTCCTAGAAACAAGACACATGAAATGGAAGGGAAGCTGAGCTTTGCATAAAATTCATTTGGCCTTCTGACCTGATTTATAGTTGGTTTATCAGGTGGGTCCTTGTGAATAACCATCTGGTAACGTTTATAGACCTGGTAAGACTCCTGAAATGTGGCTTTGAACTGTGAACTTGGTGGAGATGATCTCACCACCCTCACCTTCAGAAGGAGTTAAACACATTTATTATTACAATATCATGCAATAACCATATATTTATACATACACAAACATCACAATAGAGAGAAATTTTGACTTCCTCCACAAGGGTCCTAACAATTTAATTAATATTAGACCATTCTTCAGCTCATTTTAGGCTGCTGAAGGCTTTTATATTTACACTGAATAACATATAAGGTTTTCAAACTACAAATTAAAATAACCAAAATGCCCATAGAAGAACTACAAAAATAGTTTCCAGGAAATAATACCAACAAATGTTATGGTAATCAACATGTTAAAGAGATTTTCTGGACTTCTTCAAATCTTATCTCGCAGTTTCACACTATACTGAAAAATTCTTGAAGGACCTAAGCATTTGGAAGCTCCTATCTGTGTCTTTACATAAAGACTATAAAAGACATAAAGACTATGTTTTTCTTGCAATAATCCCAAGGGGATTTCTAGGTATTTTTCAAATTGAAAGAGGAAGAGGAAACAATGTTTCCATATTCAATTATGAGTTAATCATAATAGGAAGTTATCCATCTTCCCCCACCAAGATCCTTACATACACAAAACAAATGTAATTAATAAGAAAAACTAAATTAAAGTTTTTTTCTTAGTAAAAATGATTGCTTCCTAACCAAAAGAAAAGCACATGAACAACAGTGTACTTCTTTTCAAACATATTTAAGGGCAGGTTAATTTCAGAAAACACATAATTTTCAGTATAGTTCTATTTTCACAAATAGCATTGGGTTTGGTCTATTAAAAAAAAAAATTAAGATCAAATGAAAACCAGACTTGACAGCTATACTAAGAAGCACAAAGAATCTAGCAAAATACTGCTGGAACCATCCTCCTTTTAATTCTCCATACATTTTCTAAAATGAAGACATTCAGACTTCAGAAGATGTTCAAAGCCATCATGCTTCTGTTACACAACTCATCAGAAAATCTGGAGGAGTTACTGAGATGGATCAATTTCATGGCTTCTTGTCACTTACTCAGGGTGAATCTTTTAAGTCCTCATTCCTCATTACTACCTCTTTGAATTATTACCCAAAGAATATTAAAAATTTCATTTCACATACCATCACTGATAATCAGTAACTACAAGCAAATACTTTTATCCAAATAGTTTTCCAGCTTCCAGAAAAAAAAAAACAACCAACTCCACAGTCTTTATGATTAATGAATGTTAGAAAATTAATGGCAAGCAGTGTATTAAGCAAAATTTTCTACTATCACTTTTACAGCTTCCAAAGACATCAACACATATCAATGGTGTTTATAAAGAGCAGCTATCTTCTTATCTGTTTAATTTTATGATCACTTACTGCTTTCTTGTCAAGATTCATTAGCATAGATAGTTTAAGTATTTATATACTGCAGAACTAAATATTGAAACTCTCTCATCATTCAACACTCTGTTAATTCAAAGTCTTTCATTTTCAAGTCACACTGTATGAAATCAATTTGCAAGTTATTTTGGGAACTGTACTGCTCTCTGCTAAGACTGACTGCAAGTGCAAGAGTTCCCTCTTATGGTTGCACCGAGCTCAGCTGCACCAGATGTATAGATACAGATATATAATGCTGTACCACATATATTGAAGATTTAAACTCTAATCATTCCCTAAAGTCACAGATACTAAACATCTAAGCATTTAAAAAAAAACCCTTAACTAGGCTTTTCCTTAATTTGCCTCCAACAACAGCAAACGAGACATTACCTCTAATTTGTGTTGAGAGTCATCGGGTGAAGAGACAAAAATGAAGTCTTCAATGGTCTTAGGTTGGTTTGGTTTAGATTTAAAGTTTTGCAAGAGGGATACTTGATCTCCTGCTTGAAGTTGAGAGCCTTCAAACGTGCACATCTGGTTCTGAAGGAGTTTCTGCAGTTTCCTTTCTTTCCGTATGTCCTTTGCTTTCCGACAGGGTGGCTTGCTCAGATCAGCCCCTTTCCCTACGAGGGCACAGGGAAAGAATTAAACACCACATTTTGCAATAAACAAGCAGTTCTTACCTAATCACTCCAAACAAATGGTTAAAATCACCATTAAGTACAGACTGTGGTCTGAACTTGACATGCTCTTTCACATTTACAACTACCAATGCCAAGCAGTATGGAAACACCTTGACCATGACTCCATCCTACAGCCAAGGATATACTTTAAAAAAGAAAAACTTTCCACTAAGTCTGTCCTTAAATCATCTTACCACATCACCCCCTCAGAAACAAAGAACAGCTCCTGTTTAATGTACATTTTGATGGTGTACTACAACCAAACACCTACAGGATCAGCTTGAAAAACGAAAAGGAAAAAAAAACCAAACCAGAACCAAAAAACCTCACAGCCAAATTCACAGAGTTGTTCTACTCCATTAAAAACCGATGTGGCTACACAACAGACTCCTGTAGAAGACAAGCACATACCACAAACCAAAAGAAAGCACATTTTTGTCACCTGAAATCCTATGTAGAGCATAGAAATGCAAATGCTGCTAATGCCAGCGCCATTAGTGTCAATGTTACTAACCTCGTGTAAAAGGACACAAGTTTACACCTTTGCTTAAAATTATGTAGTATATTCAGTATATCTAAATATAAAAATATATTGAGATTGTGTGATTTTACTAAGCAATTCACTTTTTCTCAATTTCCCTCTATCTTTTAACAGATCCCCATTTATAGTGTTCTATTGGTGAAATGTTATTTAAGAGAACTCAAGCCTAGAAAAACAACTGGATCAGCACAGAAAATAGTACATGGTACTGCAAGAATTTAGTTTTAAAGCAAAACAAGTACAAAGATATACACAAATAAAAATTCAAGTGATTCAAAGAGAGCACAAATAGATACTGATTAGATAGATACTGAATAGATACTGAGCACATAAATCCAGTTCTGTAAAAAAATTACAAAAAACAGGAACCATTTTCCTAACCCACTCAGTTCTGCATAAACTTTGTATATCATTGTTGGCTGTGCCATGTAGTGCACACAAGTAACTGAACACCAGACCTCGCTCCAGAAGCCGTGTAAGAGCTGCGTGAATCTGGTGCACTGCTGAAAACAGGGGGTGGAGAAATAATCAATTTTCAAGGAATACCTGTCTCAGCTTAGCAGCTGCTGGTGCAAGCTCCAGACAGAGGGAAAGTTGCACTCAATGTGGCATCGGCAGCCAGCTATTGTAATACAGAGTAACTCTGACTCTGCTTTTTATTACTTTCAGGGCAGAGGCAGATGAGTTGGAGGCCAAAAAAAAAGAGGTATAATATTAAAAATTTCAAGAAGAGGAGTGGAAAAAACTACTCCCATATAAGGAAATATAGTCATATATCTTTTATAGAACTAAAACTGTAACAAATATTATGACAAACTGCTGAAGAAGTCTTGAACACCATTACCTTTCTCCCGAAATCCATAGATTTTGCAAAAGACATACTGGCAACTTTGGAAAGATTAACCTTTTCAAATGGGAAAATACCCTGAATGGGAAAGTGCTTTCATTTGAAGCATTAGGAAGAAGCAGCATTTCCAACTCTGTTAATATTTATAAGTAGTAAAGAAGAATCCAAACCCAGATTTAACTGCGGCTTATCCCACTTGACTCTCTTGAAGACTTGGAAATTATATGGAAATTGGTTTTTTGCATCACTCCTATGAAAACACAGAGCTTGCTTTCCTCCTCCTCCCCAATAACTTAGCCAAAACCGACATCTTTCTCTACTTACTTCAAACCTTCCCGTGGACAATGAGAACAGTAGTGTCCTTCTGCAAACTGGAAACAGGGAGAACACTGATGCTTTAAAAGCTCACTGACGCATTTAGAGCCACTTCACCTGCAAAGAATTGCAGCCCTCGGAGTCACTGCCTGCATCCTTCTTTACCAGCAGATACATCACAGCAACTGGCAAAATATTTTATATTGGGTTAAACTTTTAAGTATCAGTAAGGCTGTAAACTACTTTTTAACGTGTGTATCACACGGAAATTATGGGATTTGTGAGTGTATTCCTGGGACAAGTTAGCGGTGAGTTCTTCACTTGCCCAGAAAACGTACCAGTCCAGTTTCTCCACGTAGACCATGACTTGAAATGTTGAGAGCATCTCAGGGACTTAGAAAAGGAGCTATCGCCACTAAAGTGCCAGCTTGCATCATCCTACAATTGCACTAGCAGATTTTGTGGTTACTGTTCTTACCTCTCAGTTAAGGTTTTCAAATACACAGCTAAAACTACTCACCAGAAAAGAACAAATATTATGAGGAAATTACAGGTACTATGTGACCCATCCATGGGCAAAAGAGTTTATTTAAAACACTCATGATACATTAAAGAATTACTTCATCTGTGTCAGGATCTGTTTCACGTCTCCTATATGCTGTAAGTCAGCAAGAAAAACTTCTTAAAACAATGAATGAATACAGACATAAGCAAACCTTCTCTTCTATCTGAAACTGTGCAGAAACAGCCCATTATTCCTATAGGACAGTGACTTGTTTTGTTTATAAAGGAATAAAAATGCAATTAAACAATCTTATTACGGAAGAAGCCTACACTTCTCCAAGATGAAAACTAAACATCTTTCTATCTGGAAAACTTTAAACTGAATTTGACCTCTGACACCACCTACCCTTAAAAAAAACCCCAACAAACTAAGGGTGAATTAAATAATGCATTTATTAGTCACTTTTATATTTCATTTAAAAACTCCAGCAAGAAAGAAGCACACTGCTGCATATTTCTCCTCTACAAAAGTAAATCCATGTTTTCTGGGAGAGTACACGTTTCAGGCTTGCCTTATCTGCATTTCCAGTGCCTCAAGTTTTAACCACTACTATTATTAACACAACTCAAGACCATACCTCACTTTTTTGAGAAGACTGGCAGGTTTACACTAATAACTTACCCAAGACTGCCATCTGCTGTCAATATCTGCTTAGTTTGCTTCCAAAGGAAGTTTACATAACCCAAAGTTTGTTGTCCTCTATTTTAAAAACACAAGGATTTTGAAAATTTGCACAACAAACAGAAGTTATATAAACTATATAAAGCCTGTGAAAGTTGACAGCATTCTGTAAAATCAAAACACAGAACACAATCTTAAAAATCCTGGGATATTTTCCAGGAATGTACAACAGTATTGCTTCTATGCAGCACTACTAGTTTTCTGATCAAGCATTTCTGAAAACTTTCCTTCTTGTTTAGACACAAAATTGCTTCTTAAACTGGAGAAAACCTGATCCATTGGGAATAAGTGTCTATTAAGGATAAAAACATTATTTTACCCTAAAATTAGCCACCTTACAGAAGAAGACAAAGATCTTTGTGAAGGAAAACGTACTTTGAAGTTCTCATAAATACTGACACAACATGTAATAGGGGAGTGAAATGAGGAAGTAGTGTGATCAGTATTTCTGCATGTCCCAATACAGACAGAAACTAAAATCCTAGTGGAGACTGGATGCTGTAGAATGAACAGCACTCACCACGTGCTGGTGAACTGCAGTTCAGAAAATACCCTTTATTATTCTTGAACAGCCCACTGTAGGCTATGCAAAACTGGAGATGTGATCTGTAAGACAAGGCTGCCTCTTCTGCAACCTCTGGGCCCCAAAGAGCCTGTCAGCAATTCTGCCTTTATTTTCCAGTGCAGGCTGTTGGTCAAATTAAATATTCTGCCAATAATTCATCCACCCTTTAACATCTTCTCTCCAGAAATCACCCATATCCCAAAAGAGAACATCCAGGACACAAGGACAGACAACCTGCAGCACTCTGTGGGCATGTCCTGGTAGCAGTAGTTTCCAGCATTTCTGTTTTCCTCAGGGACTGGTCTGCATGTACAGGAAGTATGATCACATCACACCAGCTGTGACATATGGTCTTCCCTGTCACAACTAGCTACCTGAAAAGCTTGACATCACCACAAGCAGATGTAGATTCCAGGCTCTCATGTCACAAGTGACATCATAACAACTATCAAGCAAAAAAGATTACAGGCAGATGACTTGACAGTGAAATTATCCTTTTTTAGGGTAAAGATTTAATATCTGAATTCAGCCCAAAGGCAAAATTTCAGAAATCTTTCCAATTACAATACAAGAGCTTGACTGAGGGATAATGTCCATATTGGAAAGAACTAAAACTAGTACTATACTAAAAATTATTATATTAAAAATGCTACCAATATTCCATGTATTTTTATACAGACTGTACAAATTAATAAGCATTTACCTTCAACTTTTGGTACAAGAGCTGTAGCATTGTATAAATAGATCAAAAGTAAAATAAGGGAGATTGCCTTACTTCTTGGACATAGTTGCTGCACTTTCTTACAGAAATGTAATATTATGTTTGCAGCAAAATAAGAAGAAATGACTACATAATTTCACATCTCCTAGTGTTACTCTTTTTCTAATCTAAAGTTGGCCAAAATCTAAAACAAGGAAAGCTCCTCCCAAATAGCTCACCTAGAAAATGTCATTCTTTATAGAGGACCAAAAGAACTTGTACATTTGGGGTTTTTTTTTAAAAAAATCAGCAGAAAGCTACACCAGTTTCTTTAAGCCTACAAAATAACAACACAACAATATACTCAATGCATTTTCAATGCCAGGTAGGTATGTGGCAGTCTATGAAAACATAAGAAACAGAGCTTGAAACAAGTTATTGACAGGGGTGGATTCACAGGGTGCGAACAACACAATTTGTATTACACCAAGATGACCTGCAGAAAGGAAGAAAGAGGATAAAATGATAGCTAGGGTGATTTTCTTGGGTCTTAAAACTGGTTTCCCACTGCTGCACAAGACACAAAGTTAACCAAACTTAAAGCCTTAACCAAACTCAGTACTTAGCACTCCTGCAGCACCAGCCAGAGCTGTATCCAGCTCTTCATCTTACACAACCAGTGAGTCCAGCTCAGGGAGGTGGACTAAATGATCTTTATGGATCCCTTTCAACTTGAAATATTTTATGATTCATAATTCAAGGTATATAAAGCCCGAGTCAACACATCCTAGAAAAGAAAGGGAGAGCTGGATGTACATCTTATTCTGCACACAGAAGTATCCCGAACCACAAACTGGTCCCAGCATCTGATGAGATTGCAGTCAGATAGGTCAAGGTGGCTGAATCTAAATAGCTTACACAAAACTATCAGCTGTAGATATATATTCTTAAAAAAAAAAAAAAAGCTAAAAAAGAAGAATTAAGTAACCTAATGAACATTAATGCAATTTTCAGAAAAAAACTAAGAAAACACGCAGCACCTCTCAATGTTTACACTGTCATTCCATAAACTGGGAAGAGTATAAAGAATAAAAAGAAACAATTGTTGGTTTACTAGGCAAGATAAAAAGGACTTCAACAATGAGCAACACCATGACACTATATTCCAATTATTACCAGAAATTTGACTACCTGGCTTAGGTGGTGCATGAACAACTTTAGCCAACCGTGATGTTTCTCCAGGGACCGATGTGTCTTGATCTGTAAATATTTGAGGAGAACCCGATTCCACCTTCTGCACGTTCACCTCTTCTTTTGTTTCCTCTGTGTCCTTATCTTCATTCTCCACTTTCTCTGGGTGATCCACGCTCAAGGGAGTCAGTTCAGACTGACTGACATGAGATTCGCTTCTGTACGCAAAATCGCACGCAGCCACATCGTCTATGTGGGAATCCATAGGCTCTTCTGGAAAGGAAAACAGCATGAGTGAATTTCTCTCTGTATAACCACAGCTCACACTTCACACAATTAACATTCATAACAACTCATTTCCAATTTTACAACCGTTTTCCAACGGATAAAGCAACTGTTGACAACATTCTGAAGGGAGAGCTTCCTTTGCAACCCTGATAGACTGGCACCAAGTCATTCATGAAAATAGTTTTATTTTTTCCACTAAAATGGGGTAGTAAATTAATCTTGTGCCATAACTTCAAACAACTAACAAATAAAGTCCAAAACAACCTCACAAACACAAAAGAAGCAAATTATAATGGTTTTAAATCAACACAAGTTCCACGACAAATAAGAACCGCTGGATTTGGTGCTGGATAAGAGGGGTGTGACTGTACAATCACCTGGAAGAAAAACACTTCCTCTTCCTGCTTGCTCTCTCTCTTCTCTGCCACCCACCATCCTGCTTAGTCCTCTCCAGATTATCAGTTTTCTGACAGAAGCAAAAATAGGGTCTAATTCTCTGCAGCACTCAAATATAAAGTAAGCATGTGTCCAGAGACGAAAAATGTTCCACCACTGGATGTTTCCAAGACCAGGTTGGATGGGGCTTTGAGCAACCTATTCTACTGGGAGGTGTCCCTGACCGTGGTGGGGGGTTGGAACTAGATAATCTTTAAGTTCCCTTCTACCAACTATTCTATGATTCGATGAAAAGAAATTTAGCCAGTCTATGGAAAAAGTAAGGAAATATATTCTTCAACAGAGCAAATCAGGTGCACAGTTTGGTCTCTGGGCTACATAATGCTCTTGATACAAAACATGCTGTAAAGACACACAACCTATGAAGAAAGCCTGAGAGAGTTGGGGTTGTTTAGCCTGGAGAGGAGAAGGCTCTGGGGAGATTTTATTGCTGCCTTTCAGTACCTAAAGGGGACCTATAGGAAAGATGGGGAATGGAACAAAGGGTGATGTTAAAACCAAAACTAAAAGAGGGAGATTTAGACTGGAGAGAAGGAAGAAATTTGTTACACTGAGGGTGGTGAGAACCTGGCCCAGGTTGCCCAGAGAGGTGGTAGATGGCCCAGCCCTGGAAGCACTGCAGGTGAGGCTAGCCAGGCCTCTGAGCAACTTGCTCTAGTTGAAGATGTCCCTGCTCCCTGCAGGGGTTGAACTAGATGACCTTTGAACTTACCCAGCCCTTTATAAGGGGGTCTATATAAAAAAATCAAAGCATATTAGCCATTCGAGCACTCAGGCAGGTACTTGATCCTCCTTTCAAACATCAGTATTGGTTTTAACACCCTAAGAATTTCTTACCTTCACTTGCTACTTTTGAAACATCTCCTTTGGAAATAAATTTCAACATTTTCTTCAGAACTTTCTTGTGAGATTTGGAAGCCTGAAAACGCAAAGCTTGGCACCTGAAAGAGAAAAAAAAAATTATGACCATTTCTTTTGTAAAAGGTTTCAGAAAATAATGTTAGGGAACCACTTAAAATTTTTTTTTCTTAAGTTTCCCAATATTTGTTGGTCAAATATTTTACCAGCTCTTTTAAGTCAATAAAATTATGTTCTGCATAATATCAACCTTTATGGCACATTTTGTGTGTATCACCATAACCACTAAAATATGACCTGAAGCACTGCATAAGAAAGGTTTACTAGGAGGCTAATACACTCCAATTTTTCACTTATTCATCTTACCCAGCATGGATACTAACTACAAATGCAGGAAAAACATATCTAGAATTATTCACACAATTTCAACCAACAGCCTCTCTTATTTAGGCTACTAAAGCAGTGTTTATGGGATACAGACATACTGGAACACCTGCAACCAGCGAGCAAGAGAGCAATCCTAGAACTCTTGCTTTGGATTGCAGCCCAGAAGCAAAAGGCAAGGGGACATATTTAGTGGACTGCTCACAGGAAAACACCACAGAGACGCTGGCAAACCCCACAGCATATATTTAATGTTCACAGTATCATTAAAAGCAAATAAACTTTTCAAGTGTTATGTATGGAAAGCAGTAACACAAATGGCTGAACATTTGAAGCAGTCAAATCACTTACAGGAGTATATTCTGAGCTTCTTACCTTATCGTGTATTGAGGGCAACACGTCTGGTTCATGATGGGTTTGTAGACGTATTTTCCACTTCTAGAAATAAAAGTATGTATTGATTTTTTTGTTGCTTATACTACAGTACAAATGGGCGAGCAACCCTTTTTGCTAACATAGTATCAAAGTATCACATGATGAGTAACAGAAGTCAAGAAGCAAGTTCATCAGCTTTTTACTGCCACACTAAAATACTATCATTTTAAAATAACTGAGTATGTTCCTGTTTGACAGTGACCTGTCACAAAAACTTGCAGCACACTGGACAAATAAGCTCTATTTCGATTGCTTATGGAAACTAGTTAAGTGTTTTCACAGACCTGAATTTTAAATGTGGATCCTAAATTGTATCTAAAGCGACAACCCAGCTTTGTATTTTATTTTTAAATTTACCTTCGCCATCCTCTGTCTACGAGATCCTGGTAATCTTGAACTGTCATCGAGTGTGCCCACATACCTGAAATAAATAAAACACTAACATGTTGGTTGGACTGAACATTGTTCTGCTTTAACAGAAATATCACTGTAAATCTGAGTGGCTAGTGGCAATTTTCCAATATGTGTCTTTCAATGATTTGGCATATTGGGCTTCATGATCTTGAAGGTCTTTTCCAGCATAGATGATTCTATGATTCTGTATTCATAAATCTCAGAAATTACTGATTTCAACACCCACGTTACATGTGGAAAAAAAAAAAAAACCAGAAAATGAATACAAATCTTGGGATGCAATCAACTATGTTGCTCTGACTCTACAAATTAAAAGTTCACCTCTCCCCAGAGACACACCAATAAAATCATTCCTTCATTTAGTCAGAATCATTCGAAAACATTGGGCCAGAACTCTTGTGAGAGGCACTGAAGCTGACACAGACCATTCCCAGGGACACCTTGGAAAGCAACTGCTCAGGTGGCCACCAAAGTGTCACCTCTTCCACAGGGAAAAGAAGGCAGACTGCTGAGCTGGGCTAAGTGGCTGTCCTGGTTTGAGTGAGAACAGAACTAATTCTATTCAGTGATTTCACATTTCAGCTCAGTTCTTCTAACTCCCTGCACTATCTGAAGTCAGCAGCTGTTTGCACAGGCAGTGTTTGCTTCTGGCAGTGTTTGCTTCTGGCAGTGATAACACCCCACGTTTAGAGTCAGTACCAAGGGCCGGTGTGCAGACCAAGGCCACTGCTGGATCTTGTGCACCACATTGGGGGGTGCAGAAAGTAAAAGGTGGCACCTGCAGGGAGAAACAGCCAGGACAGGTGACCCCAAACTGACCAACAAGGGATCCCAGCCCACGTATGGCATATTCCATATAAAGCTGAGGGATCAGGAGGGTCTTGCTCTGCTTTGCTCAGCTTGGCTCAGGTCCTGTTCCAGTTTCTTCCTCAGAGCATCCAAGGGGGATGCTGTCTCTTCTGCCTTCAATCCCGATCTGTGTGTTCCTGAATCCAGTACCAGAATCCAGCTCCTGAACACAGCTCCCATCTGCTGCTAGGCCCAGTCTGGGACTTTCCCGGTGCCTGCTGCACAGCATCAGTGGTGATGGTCATGTAATTGCCATGGGGGAAGTTGGGTTTGATACTGGCTTTGTATATATTTGCATATATTCCATTTCTATTATTTTCATTTTAATTAAAGCTGTTCCAGTTTCCTTTCCTAATGGCTGAATCTCTCTCCCTTATTCCCTTTCTTTTCCCCTTTGGGGAGGGACTGGGGTTAACAGAGAGCATCTGCCATAGGTCTAAGGAGCTGCCCTGACCCTAATCCATGACACTGATATTCTAAAAAAAAGAAAAATTTAATTTCCTAAGCATACAGCCTTGTAAGGTGTTTTCCTGAGTTCACAGCCCTAAAGAGAAGTAAGATATGAGAAGCCAGGCAGGCTGCAGGAGGTACTTGCCCATGCAAGTGTTGCAATGCAGCTCCAACAGCGCTGAATGCCTCAGCCCTGGCAAGTCTGCCTTTACTGAAGGTGCTCACCACTTGGTCCTGGAGCTTTCCACATGGCCTTCATCCCCGAGTGATTTGTATGAGAAGACGGGACCACAGGACCTCGCAGGATGAGTCCCAAGGAAGAGGAAAGGCAATACTCAGAAAAATCCTCACAAAATTCACTTGAAAAACAGAAGTGGTATCTCTTTCCCTTCCCTTCCCTTCCCCCTTGTGAATAGTGAGGAACCGATTATTGGCCATTGCACCTCATTAATTTTAGAATCATTTCTCTTCTGCTGCATCTTACGGTCCTGTGTTACACTGCATGATATTGTCACCCCAGCATAGGGATGCCTGCTTCAAGTGTAACACTTCAGGCCAGAGCTAGTCAGTCTGAGAGTGACCTAAACTAGATACCAGAGAGCAGTGTCAGGGTAGAGCTGGCAGATAGATACATAGTGATGAAAATACACTGTGGATGAAGAGATGTTGCTCTGTGTAAAGGAAGTAGAAGTGCAGGCAAGAGCTGTGAAGCTTGGGAGATTTCTCAGCAGTCTCTTGCTTAGAAATTCACATTTCAGGAGTATAAACTGCCCCCATGAAGAACAACCCTATGAAGAACCAACCTTATTAAGAAATACAGTGAACTACAGTCACTGTATTTCAGAAATATAGGGAGGATCCAACACCTTGTATCTTTGATTGGCTTGCAATGGGGAATACATTTAATTTTACCTCTTTCCAGGAGTCCATGAATATATTTCTCTTGGTATTGACTGCATGGAAGGCTTTGGCCACTGGAAGAGTTCACGAGTGCCAGCGTCTACGGCCTGGCCAGGCAGAGCATATGGTGGCAGAGGGGACACCATTCAAATCTGAAGCCCAGGCTGACTGAGCCGATGCCTGCAGTGTGTAGTACACCTAAAGGGGCTTTGGATTCAGCCTGGCAGAGCAGCACCGAGCAGACATCACTGTTCGCTACCAGTGTGGGACCGGTGCTTGTGCAACTAATCTGACTTTGCTCACAGGAACAAAGTGTTTTCACTGGAGCAAGCAAGAGGATGCAGGGCTGGGGATGCTTTTTTTACCAGTACGCTCACCAGTATTTCTTAAAAATAATCTAGGTGCAAGTTTACATTAGTCCACATCCAATCCTAACACTTTGCAGCAGAACTCTTGTTTTTTTGGCTTTTACCCAGAGAAGTGGGTTTTGTATGCACCTTGTACAGTGGGCCACAGCTAGGGACCCTAGATCGATACGAACAAGAATGAAAAATGACACTACCTTCTAAATTGCTATGACTAATTCCTTGTTTTAGCAATACAAAAAAAAAAAAAAAAAAGAAACAAAAAACAGTTCAATCCATATCGCAGGATTTTTATCAGCTGCCGAGTATGAATTTAACACGTTACCAGTCTCTGCTTGCTTTTCCACGGAATAATAGCAAGGTGTATTTCCAATTCTGATTTTGACTCATTGAATCCTCTTGACAAAACCGTTTCTTTTAAAAATGAGACAAAATCCTTTTCAGGAGATACTCAGATGGGAAGCAGCCCTCATGTATGTCATTCTTGGGAAACCCAACAGGACGTTGGGAGACCCGGGAGTGCTGCTGCAGCGCCTGTGCAGAGTGTGGAGTGCAGAGTAAACTGACAAAATAATTGGATTATATGTGCACAATTCAGACTTTCGGTTACTGGGTGCTTTCTTGCTCCTGGTTTCCACAGAAAAGTCAGGTTTTTTTGTTCCTTAAGTCCTTGTACTGCTTATTTACATATGAAAAGGTAAGTTTATAAAAGAGCTTTCCTATTTTACTGCATCTAATAGTTAATAATTTAAATCTGTAGCCATTATCATCATATAGATTGACACAAATGGCATATGGATCATTCTGGGGATGAGGGTTAGTTTCTTTTAAGAGAGAATTGTTTTAGTTTTTGCAGGAAATTAATCAGGGGAATGGGCTTTGTGGAGCATGGAGCAAATCTAATCTGTTCTTTGTTCAAATTTGCCTTGCTCCAATTCCTAGCAATTGTAGACAACATGCTCTTTTGTTCGGGAGCCACTTGTTACATGCATAATTAGAGACTGCAGTAGCTGTGTTTAAAGAAAAACTGTTTTCCAATGTAATGTGTGATCTTGATAATAGTATTTTCATCAAAGGTAGCAATTACATTCATTAAGCTGGGACTGGCAAGGCAGCAAGGAAATTAAGTGGAAGGTGAATAGAAAGCTCCCCGTTTCTTTTTAAAATCTCTGCCTCTTTATAAGTTGAAATGCACCATGTTGAGCTGCAAACTGGAAAATACATACTGAATATAGAAGAAAAGAAAGAAAGAAAAAAAAAATAAAGTCCTCCTTAACCTTTCTGAATAATGATCCAGAAGATATCCTAGGGACACCTACTATAGATGCACTTTTCAAATTAAAGGGCTTTATTCTACATTAATTTCTTATGCAAGTTTTAAACGAGCTCAACATATGATTCGGGTCTTTAAAGGCTCCAGGGCTCTCTAGGATTAATTCACTGTTCTTTTCACACATAAATTAATTGTTTTGTGTTCTCAAAAACAGCAAACAGCACATAAATCAACCAGTTTAGGAAAGACGCAAGGCTGGTGGTACCTTTTGCAAATCACTGAAGTTTGGTATTTACACTTCGTTATTAGCATTTGTAACTTTTAAAGGAAAAGCTGGAAAAGTAGGACATACATTGTTGATTCTAAGTGGATTTCTTGAGGGCATAACTCATTTTAGCAATTTGATTCCTTGAAAGACAAAAGTTGTGGAGCACTGAAAAGCCATTCTTTCAGCACTCCAATTATATTTTTCCCAGTTAATAATTCAATTACACGTCACTAATGTATTTGCAAACATTCCCACATAAAACCAGCTGGTTGCGGGGTTTTTCTTCCCCTCTTTTTGCCTTAAGCCTTACAAGAGTGAGGTTTGTAGATCGAAAAATGTGAAAGTCTAAAGATGTGAGCCCCAGAGCAGTAGGAGGGCTGTGCCCAGCCCTTAGGCTCCCAGAGGCACTGATGCTGAGCACACGCACGGCAATCTCAATTTTTAACTCCAAAATGTAATTCCTGTGGGTTGTGTTTTTTTTTCCCAGGCACTGTACCATAGGCTGAGAAGCTGGGGGAAGAGGGTCCATCCCCTCATACCTCTGCCCAGTGTGGACAGCCAGGGCCTCACACCACTGCAGAGAAGTCACTACTTTACACGAGGGCTGAGCCCTAATTTTGCACGCAGGCAAAATACCCCGCTCCAGGGATCTTGGCATCACCCAGAGCAGACGACACGTGAAGCAAGTGGGGCGAGTTTAATTTACAAGCACTTGCCAGCAGGACAGGAACCGAGAAGCAGGCGATGGCAGGTACCGTGCTCCTTCCTGAACAGGGATGTCCCAGTGCGCTCTCATCTCGAGGCAAGAGAACAAACCGAAGCCAGAACCTGGTTCCCCAAAATAACTGTTTCTCCGCCTGCCCTTCCCAGAAATAGAATATGAAACCGCAGTGTCTTGGCCAAATTGGAATTTGTATAGTTCTGCGAAGCATTTCCTTCAGTTAGGAATGATTTAATTATTCTGCACTTCCTCTTCTAGAAGTCATTCCTGGATAATGAGGTTAGCATAGAGCAGATATGTTTCAGTCAAGAAATAGATGTAATTCAGTGCCAGAAGGCTCTTACAGTTTAAAAAAAAAAAAAGAAAAGAGAAAAAAAAGAAAAGGAAGATTTTTCGGACACTTCTGCATAGAAGGAGCAGTAGAGACAAGCTTGGCTATTAAATTACAATAGTCCAAGACACCAGATCATTGGATACTTTAACCTGGTGCTGTGTCAGCCCCCTGAAGAATTAGAGGACAACCACAACTCTCTTGCAGCCTAGATTCTTATACAAGGGTAACAAGGCACATTTAAATAGTTATTAAATAACGACAAGCTATATTACCTCCAGAGAACTGTTTATCTCTGCAAATTGAATCACTGAAGTCAAACTACAGTAGAGCTAAAATACTTGTAGCATAAAATGGAAGACTTCTTGCTGCTCCTCACTTTGGACCTCGGGTATTGTGAATCCTGTATGGCAGTCAAATATATTTTATGATAAATAGCTTGCTGAGTGTAGCTTTTATTACGCAAGCAACAATCAAAATAAACTGCTGTATCAATCAACTGTAGACATTGCTGCAATTAAACTGAGAAAGTTAATTTTTTTTTAAAAAAGCTTGATTGGAAAAACACTGAGAAGACCCAAATAATTTGGAATTTAAGAAGGGAGCATAACAGTTTGTGTTTGATGAAAATCATACAGTGGAACACTAAGGAATTTTTCTCTGAACATAGGGAAAACAAGTCTGTGAAGGGAAATACAGCTGTCATATCCTATAGCCATCTTCTAGCGCGTAACAGGGAGTCACAAAACATTTTCAAAGTTCAAAAAGTACCTGAGCTGAAAAAAGTGCTTTGCCTCAATTCCTATGGGCACAATTGTATTTGGTGTGTAAACATCCTCCAGCTCAGGAACAGAACGTCTACGATTTCCTTTCCTAAACCAAACAGCATCAGCTCTTGCACTAAAACCACAGTTGCTTCATATAGATCTTCCACAGCTCCATTAAGACAAGTTCTATGGAGCTTTTCAGTATTTAACTACATTTCCAGAACCTTAACTTTCTGAATTATTCCTCAATTATTTTTAGGTCACTTCAGCAGAGTTGACACAAAGCTGTTCTCTAGGAGATAAAATGCATTAAAAAACAAAGTAAAACATTGTGCCTACAGCACAGCATCATTTCAAATTTGGGGTTTTTTGCTTCAGCAGGTGCTAGGTGCATGATACAGTGACTCCAAAACCAAAGTTATATCAGCTAACCCTTTTTAGCATAAATAACATTTGCAGCTCCTGGGACCCTTCACCTTTCACACGCTCTACGCTTCTTGTATCCCTATAGAAAACCAAAAAGCATCCAGAGAATCTCCTGTCTTTCTACAGTGTAATTATCATGTCTTTGGGTACTATTTAAACAAAGGCAGAAAAACTCAGCAGCACAGTATCAAATTAAAACTGGATGACTGCTCTGGTTATATTGAAAAATTTGCATTTCATTTGCATCTTTAGGATGCAAATTAGCGAATAGAAAAATCTTGCAGCACATCCTGGAAACTAATTCAGGCCAAAAATATCCAGGACACTTGCAGGAAACTTAATGTGATGAAAAGGATGATGAGAAAATTATTCTGTTCCTCTGATGGGTGGGTCATCTGGATGTGTATATCAGAGCTTCGTGTGTCCTGTGAAGTGGAGACCCAACCAGAGTCCTTCTCAAACACGGAAACTTTCTAAAACTGAGTCAAACTTAGAGAACCGAGAGGGAAGGGATACAAAATCAACACAAACCCATCATATTGCAGCTCTGCTCTTCCCTTTGTTCTCTCTACACTAGAAAAGAAAGTTGTCTCATAGCTGGAAAACACTGAGACATTTCTTACCTGCCAACTTGCATGTGGCTCTAAACCAAGCCAGCAGTAATGCTGCGCTTCAGCTCCTCCCACCAGTGAGCACTTTCCCACCGTCACCCTCCAGTCATCCTCACAGATGGACCAAAGCCCATTTTGAATCCTGCGAGTGTCTGGAAGTTGACTTCTCTCCTCTGTTGAACATGCCCAACGCACTCCAGCCCTGCCTTACCTGGTCGTCTACAACGGATAGGTTTTCAAACTGTCACCAATCTTGTCAAGGGATTGTGTAGCGCTTCAAATGGATTGTTAAGACCTCCAGGTCTGGCTGGTTAGAGAGCAGAAGCTAATTTCAGCCCGTAGATGCTAATTTCCTGGTTAGGTGACTGCCAAATGACAAACTAGCAATGTGGAAGTTGGGGATTTATTGCTGTATTTTAGGTTTTCCTGTTGCTATGCTATCTTTTTTATGTAAGCAGGTGGTTACAGCTTGTAACAGCTTTCCTTTCTTTAGAGATCCCCGTAAAATATTTGACGAACAGATTTGTCTCTAGGTTCATATGCTGTCATTGTGTACATTAAAGAAATCCAGTTCTGAACTTGCCGGTTACTTGGCTCTTGAGACACGGTCTTCTGTAAGGTGGGTAGGGCTTTTTGTTCAGATCTTCATCAAAGTCACCTTGAGATCTTCTTTTTTGCACGTATAGTCCTCCAGTATTAGTATCTCTAAGCCACGCAGAGGAAGAATAGTTTCAGAAAGACGTGAATCCAAATGATCTCGAAAGACAGAAGAATATATAAAAATGCTATTACTGCCTATTGAGACTGCAGATATTTTTGATTTATATTTCAAAACATTTTATCGGGGGGGGAAAAAATAAATGTTACACTGCACACTGCACGTTCTTTTGCACATTAATCTGCCAATACGACTCAGCGTTTGGATGCTCCGATCTATGAAACAAGCTCTTAGGAAACACACTGGTTAGTTCTAGTTACCTAATATTTTAGACAGTTGCTGCACACGAACAGAATATTTTTAGAGGATAATAAACGCCAAGACTTCAAAGCAGCTTAATAATGTCTCTAGTATCAGATAATGAGAAATTCCCTCAATGCTGCTAAGCTGGACTTGGTTAATTATAGCAACTGATCTCACAACTGGCATATTTAATTGAAATAATGATTGTAAATTCTCTTTGTTAGCGTGGAACTCTGGATTTGCTATGTTTGACTGTCTCTGGCGTGGGCTGGGAAAAAGATTCTTGCTTCCTCTCACCTGCGTGTACATGCAACCATACTACATAACTGCAAAGAGCCAACTCCAGAAGAGTAAGACTTCTGGCCACGTCCCCTCAGCTGGACCTAGACCAAGGAGTTCCCCTTCACAGAAGACACCTCCTTGCAAACCACTCTGCAACGACCGTGTTTCACTGTGACAGAAAATGACAAATTGTGTGAAAATCCTTTGGGAATTGTACAATACATATTCACCTGCCCATCAAGCTCCCCCTTGATTTGTGCCTCCTCCAATAGTTTGCACAGTGATATAACATAACATAACATAACATAACATAACATAACATAACATAACATAACATAACATAACATAACATAACATAACATAGCAGAACAGGTAAATATTTATGAAGTATTTTGTGGTAGCTGTTAACCACTTCCACGTAATTCTCTCAGGAGAAGATCTATCACCGTGGGACACCGAATACATTCTGGGGTTGAGGAAAAAAACCCTTTCTTCAGGTTTTATATATCGAATAGGTGAGCTCAGGGAAGCCAGACAGCTGCTCTCAAAGCAGAGGCTGTTTCACATCAAGCTTAGCTTGGTAGGAAGAACTTGAAATGTGTCTCTCACCAAAAGATTTCCAAATGGAAACACAATAACATGTTAATTAGAAAATTCTTTACGTAGCAAAAGGCTCCCAATGAACAATTACTTTGTATTACACATAAGCCTTTTCCAACACAATCTTTATACGGGGAAAAGAAAATGCAGAAGAAAGAAAAACAGCACAGAAAATGTAATGTAAAATGTTGTATTTGAGCATTTCCCAAGTAGCGATTAAACCTTTCTGTGGAAATCTGCCTCAGACCTTTATCACAAACCAGAATAAAACTAGAGAAACCTGACAGATGATATAGTCCTTTTCTCCCAGTACAAAAACTGCAAGACCTGGGAAAATTTTTAAATGGCATGTTATTAGAGAACCATCACATGATGTACGAGATCAGCATCGTATCGAGTCAAATATCAAATTCAGGCACTTTTTAATACATTCTCAATACAGGTCTTTCCTTCCAACCAGGAAAGCTTTGATACAACAGTTGATACTGAAGATATCAGTACAATATCAGGGCAAGATACCAGTACAAGAGACAGGGCAATAGAGTAGATTGACTGGGCTGACCAAGGGAAAACTCACGGATATAAATACATATTGAGTAGAAAGCAGTTTTGAGTCTGTCATGAGCACAGAAGCCTCAGCTCCGCCAGCTCTGCAGCCCCTACACCATCAGTGCCAAATGGAGAAATGCACTTTATGACAACCCATAAACACCCGTCCCAAACTGAACAGGGTGGGGAGAGCAGGCAGCTCTTCACAGCTCCTGGACAATGCCACAGCACATCTTACTATTAAACCAAGATATGCATTGAGAGCAGCAATGGTGTCAGACTTCCAGAGATGAGACAAGTGAACTCTTCCCTGAATCAGCAACCAGAACAGCTAATGCTCTGCATGGGGGTACCTGCCCGTTCAGAACAGTGATGAAAGAGACTCAGTGGTTATAAATCATTTGTGTGCTTATTTCTCTACAGATTTTGTAGCCATAAAAAAAAAAATCACATACGATAATCCATACATTTCTTTCAAAAGTTACTGTGTGCAGAATGCAGCATATAGAACAGAGATGTGAAATCTTTACAGATGTAACATTAGGTGAAGGCTTGACTTTGCTTTTCTGAGAACTGTAGAGTAACTGACAAGGCTGTTCAGGTTGTTTCCTGGACTAAGACATCCAAGTTCAGACTGCAGGAAATCACATTATTTTGATTCTCCCCCCCCCCCGATTAATTTTTCAAATGGATATCTGACACGGTTCTACACACAGGCAGTCCTTTTACACAACCCTGGATATCCAGCCCTTAACAGTCCTTCAAAGTGCTCTGCTCTTTCCTCCATAAAGGCTTTGCTTTTAGCTCTGAAGTCAGTTCAGTATTCCCCTCACTTCCTAGCCTCACACAAAACTGCAGCAGGCAAGCTAAGATAGTATCTCGAACTAGGAGACCTATTAAAAAGTATGAATCAAAACATGCTCTCTGCTGACACTCGTGTTAGCAAAGCAGGCTAAACTGCAGCAGCTAAGGACTGCCTGGCTTTAGCACAACTCACCACCTTAATCAAGCAACTTGTAGTATGGCTATGATAATTTCAGACTCACAGATAGACTATGTTGAGCAGAATAACTGCAGTTAATTGTTACGGTGTCTGTAGACTTAATTCTAGTCTAACAATCTCCTCAGCTCTTTCAATTCAGCTGAGAAAAAGCCTGCAAACAACCTGAAATGCATTAATAATGATAACAATAACAATAATAATAGAAAAGTTCAGAAATCATCTGGTCTACTCTCCTACTCCTGTATTTTTGAAAAATCTCACAGCTGTTGATCAGACTGATAGGGGAGGAGCTGTTTTTATTGGCATAAGGATAATCACCACATTAATTCTTCACCTATCAACAGGCAAAACGTGTATACGAGGGGAGTAATTCACTGTAGTTACTTCCCTTTGAAGCTGACAGAAAGTCAGAGAACTTTTTAATAATGCTTTTCCTCCTTGGTTTTCTTTGTGTAAGGCACTGCAGTCTGCTTTACAAAATATTTGTTACGTGTCATTTACCCTGGTTTTGCTAAAAAAAAAAATAAATTAAAAAAAAATAAAATCCTTTGAGAGTCATCAGCCTGTAACATTCTAAGTGCCACTCAAAGTGAATCATCAGTGACTTTAAAAATGAGATTCTTCTGACAAAACCAGAAACCCAATCCTTCCCTCCCAAAACCACTTGAAACAAATTGCCAATTACAGCAATTACAATGATTTTTCATATATTAAGCTTTCCGTCTCTTGATTCTTAGTTAATTAGTTCTCTAGCACTGAAGAGGTTTCTGCTGTAAATAAAATGTCTAGCAAAGAGTATGAGGAAGAACTTGGACATGATGTGGGACTCCAGAACATTCAGCACTTTAAATAATTCTTAGCAAGGGTTACAAGGCAGCGAGTTGCTGTAGGTCTGTGGAATGGCAGCTGGGTATCCCCCATGCTCTGCAGAGCAGCCCATCCAAGTGTCTGCTCGGATTGTGTCTGGCAAGGTAAGATCCCCTCAAGGTAAGATCCTCTCACGCTTCAGTTCAGACCTAGAACACTACTGGCCAGCAGGACTAGGGAACTGGTTGGTCCCCTGTACTCGGCACTGGTGAGGCCACATACTGGATCCTGGGTGCAGTTTTAGGCCCCTCACCCCAAGAAGAACATTGAGGGGTTGGAGTGTGTCCAGAGAAGGGCAACAAAGCTGGGGCAGGATCTAGAGCACAAGGCTGGTAAGCAGTGGCTGAGGGACCTGGGGTTGTTAAGCCTGGAGAGAAGGAGGCTCAGGGGAGAACTTGTCACTCTCAACAACTCCCTGACAGAAGGGTGGAGCCAACTGTAGTCAAGTCTCTTCTCCCATGGAACAAGTCATAGGACAAGAGCAAATGGCCTCAAGTTGCACCAGGGGAGGTCTGGGTTGGACATGAGGAAAAATTTCTTCCCTAAAAAGGTTGTGAAGTCCTGGCCCAGGCTGCCCAGGGCAGTGGTGGAGTCCCCATGATCCCTGGAGGGATTTAAAAGCCATGGAGATGTGGTGCTGGGGGACATGGGTTAGTGGTGACCCGGCAGTGCTGGGTTAACTGTTGTGCTTGATGATCTTGAAGGTCTCTTCCAACCAGAACAATTCTATGACTCTATGATCTTTTAGGAAATTAACTCCAGGTAGATTTGAATATGAAGAAAATTAACTCTATCCCAGCCAAACCCAGCACATTTTCAAGTAAACAGAGAGGGATAAAAAGGCAAATACTTCTCAACCCTCCCCTCTCTTTCTCTCTCTGAAAAGGAAAAAAACCTTGCTAGGGAACCACTAACTTCGAGTGAGTTTTCTACACAGCAAATTAACAGTCCCTCCCTAACTCCCAGGAAGGCTCTGGGGATTAATGTTTGTAAAATGCACTGAACATGGAAAGGCCACTGTGAGGGAGCACCACAGCATTCCTATTACCTAGCTTATATCTCTGTCTTTCTGCAGAACTACTAGAGCTTTTTTAACCCCATTTCACAAAGATTTCAACTCAACCTTTTATGAAAGGATAACTATAAATAGCCTCTTAGATTAAAACCCTTAACAGCTGAGAAGGCTGGAAAGGGAGGCAGATATTATCCATCTTTCAGTACTACAAATTGGGGCTGGAAGGGCTTAATTACCAAGATATACTTAAGAACACACTAAGGGCTGCTGTAAAAATTACTCCAATTACAGCAGCTCCACAGAGATCACTCCACCTGGGAGAGGGGAAACCATCACTTCGATCTGTCTCCACATACCTCTCCTGTACCTCATGCTAATCCAGGGCACAGGGAACAAACAGCAGCTTCACTCCATGCCACATTCTGCTGCACGTGGGGAGTCCTTTCTCCCAGGTGGCTTAACAGAACCTTTTACACCAGGCCAAACAAGGATTTGGCTTCTCTTGTTTTCACTTTGAAATCTCAAAGTGGAGATACATTTAGGTTTGCATAACCAAAGGCAACAAAATCATTTCAGCCAATGCATTACCTTAGAAATGTCTCAGGCAGAAGGATACTTTTAACCCACGATTTGGATTTGAATGTGGAATTCATGATTTCACATGAATTGCACACTCTCCTGAAATGGGGAATTCATTGTTTTCCTTACGATTTAATCTGTGATGATGTATTCTTATTTATGATGTTATAATTCCAAATAAATACGTAATTCACAATGAATGTTCAGGGAAATAATTTCTGTTAATAGTCAAAATGTTCTTATGGTTTCAGTACTCCTGTGCTAAGCTTTTTGCAATGGTGCTCAACTGGATATTTGAAGTTCCTTCATATATTGTACCTGAAATCAGAAGAAAATCAATTAGGGGACTATATAACCACAGTTAGCATATGAAGAGAGACCAAGGTATCATTCCAACAGTCCAGTTAGAACATCTACAATTATGAAGGGAAGCTTTACTGAGCAACTTCTAGAAAAAGAATTATTGTTTACATAAATGTGAATTTTATTACCTGCAACAATTAAAATACTCTTCTTGGTACAACACAATGACAAACATTTCCTGAAAACCAGTTCCTAAATAACCAACAAAAATCAAGTACTTACAGATGGTATCAGCAGTAAAAGTTAAAGGGTAATATTGTTAGAAATGTCAAACTGTTAGGTCCAAGGATTTTACAGCTAAACGAGGAAGTCTTGACAATAAAACTCCACATATATGCAGACCTTAAAGCCAATGAAAGAGTTTTCCATTTTTTTGAACTGGAATTTTCTTAATAGAATGGTACACAATGTGTGTGTCTGTATTTTATTGGCATCTAATTAAACATTTTACCTACCCTTACATACACAGGTATTTATACCTAAAGGTTTACCTTCTTATATCCGAACCTTTGACCCACTGTTGGTTACAGCGTCCAGGAAAAAAATATCTTAAGAAAAAAATAGCCAATCCTTCATCCCCAAACTTTAATACTACTAATGCTACAAGAAATGCTTGTTAAGAAACTGTCACTCACCTATCTTGCAGTCACGATAGTACTTTTCTATCGGGTAATTCTTTGTGAATCCAACGCCCCCCATCCATTCAATACATTTACTAGTTGTCAGTGTTGCAACCTATGAAAATAGTGTCAGTTACAAAGTGCAGGATTCGACTTCATGCAGGTGGTAGGAAATTTCAGTTTTTGTAGCTATTTCAAGCACAGACAAAACAGCAATTAAAGCAGTTACTAGAATAATGGGGAAGAGGAAGGACTGGTATTTTCGTATTTATCTTATTTATGCAAATTCTTTTAGAATACAAATGACATTTTTCTAAATCAGAGGACATCAAGAACTCACTAACAGTTACTGCAGTAGTTCACATGCTGCACTACAAATAAGCCTAGCAGCAGTGTGCAAGACAGCAAATCCAAAGAGGCAGAAGGAATACAGTTTTGAATCATATTAGGACTTGCAGTTGTGACCAGCAGAGTTGAAATGGTCACAAATGAAGCCTCACCAGGCCAATTCTCCAGCCACAAAAAGAGACTTCTGAGAAAAGGAAATCTCTCTACATGAGTGAAAATACTAATTCAATCTATCTCTTAATGCTGTTGCTTGTTTTTGAAAATTTTATTTAGAGGTGTGAGCAGTTTGGTGGCCTACTTATGAGGATGATGAAGGGACTGGAACACCTCAGTTATGAGGAAAGGCTGAGAGCCCTGGGGCTGTTTAATCTGGAGAAGAGAAGCCTGAGAGGGGATCTTATCAATGTCTACAAATATCTGAAGGGTGGGGGTCAAATAGAAGGTGCCAGGCGCTTTTCAGGTACCCCGTGATAGGACAAGAGGCAACAGTCACAAACTGGAACACAGGAAGTTCCACCTCAACATGAGGAAAAACTTTTTTACTGTGGGTGACAGAGGCTGGCCCAGGCTGCCCAGAGAGGTTGTGGAGTCTCCTTCTTTAGACACTTTCAAAACCTGCCTGGTTACATTCCTGTGTGGCCTGCCCTGGGTGTTCCTGCTCTGGAAGGTAGCTTGGACTTGATGATCTCCAGAGGTCCCTTCCAACCCCTACCATTCTACAATTCTATGATACTTTACGCTCCATACATGGACTGAGAATGAGAAACAAGGTAAAAGTACATCCACAGATTTCACAGCAAAGCAGGAATTAAAAGTTATACATTCAGTAACAGAAGAAACTTTTAAAGAGCAGTAAAGTAAATCCACTGAATAAAGCAAATGCAAGTTACCTCAGCAGCGTAGTACTTGGCCATGCTGGCCTCCTTTATGAAAGGCCTTCCTGTTTCTGCCAGCCGGGCTGCGTTGTAGGTCAGCAACCTTGCCGCCTCCAGCTGCGTGGCCACCTGAGCTATCTGATGTTGCATCCCCTGTAAGAAGCACGTCACAAGTCAGACAGAAGCAGCATCTAGTACTCCACTTCAATTTCTAGGAAGAACCCTTCTTTATACCAAGGAACACACCTACACTCTAAAATAAAAATACAAGACCTAGGCAGACCGGTAATTCTGCACATCTCTGCATCTATGACATTCACGTGGAAAACCTCTGGGTCACCTTTTAGGAGCTGCATTCCCATTTTCTCCTTCCCTCTTCTTGGATTCAGGAATACTGAGGAACTTCTTGCCTACCTTTTTGCCTACCTTCTTGTGGACAGGAAGGTTCAACGTGAACCTATGTGCACCCACAAATATCAAGGAAAATTTCATCCAAACCTTAATGTTCTCCTCAGCACAACAGAGACGTGGGTTGCTCAAAGCTGTGAGCTTATCCAAGAAGAACTTGAAAAAAGGACCTCTAAAATACTGTAGAGGAATAGCAAAGGGACAACCCCTTCTTCCCATGTTCCGTAATCATGAGACAAGAGTTAGGAGCAGCCTAGAAGTCTAGAAAATGTGCCTGATGAATAGATTCAAAGAGAAGGAAACACGTGAAGGAGCTCACCTCTAAATGGTAGGTATTACAGAAGAAGAGGTTTAGTTAAGGAGACCCAAACAGTATGATGATTGAAAATGAACATTTACTTGGCTAACTTGCTCCTGAAACACCACGAAATCTTCCATCTTAGTACAACTTTAACACCGCTCCCTAAAATTTGCAAAAATACACATGGAGGTCAAAAGAACGAGATGATTTGGCAATTATAAATTCCATCTCCCATTCAAAAGACGCAATTCCAATAATTTCCTAGATCTCCAGGGGTGCTTCCTAAAATTTGTATAAATTATAAGTAGTACTAATGTTCCTTCCCTTCATTCGAGACGTGGGTTTCTTTTAAAAAGAAAATTACTGTAGTAATTACAATTATATATCTTCCTTATTAAACTATACATCATTTTTGCAACAAAGAGTCTTTTTCGGTTTAGGATACAGATATCATCATGAAAACTAAATGTCTTTGTATAATGCAGGAAATCTAATAATTCAGTCAGTGTCCCTCATCTTTTTCTAATTTCTAGTGTCTCCAGAAAAAGGCCTTCCCCTGCACCTCATGAAAGGGTGTAAAAACTGGACCACATTCAACATACTGTGATATTAAAATCAGAAGAGAAAGGAGTTCCACGTGTATCCTTTTCAAAGGCAGTGAATATGCTATCAAGGAAAAGGAGTTCTGTTACTGGTTTGAAGGTTGAAACAATTTATATGGTCCTTGCAAAGGCACAGAGCCCTGAATTTGTGTATTTTACACGGTGGATGAACACTCACCTGAAATGATTTTGAAAAATTCTTCTCAAATATCGAGAAGTAGAGACGTGATACAAGGTGGAGCACAAATCATGCATCATTTTACTGACTTGATCTACTGTGGTCACTACTACTCTCTGGGAAGAAACTTCCCATGTATTCATTAACAAAGTACCTGGAAATCGAAGATGCTTTTGCCAAACTGGACTCTCTCCTTTGTATAGGGAATTGTACGGTCAAAACACCCCTGAGCCAGTCCTAACATCTGTAAGGAATAAAACATACTGAGGTGAGTTAACACACACAAAAAAAAAGCCTCAAAACTTCAAGGAATAAGCCTGTTTCATTCCTGAAAGAATCTTTCTTACCAAAAGCAAAATATTTGTGAAAACAGTATAGCTACTCTTTGAACAAAACTTACGGGCCAACTGTGGTTTCATAAATATTGTTTCTGGGAAAATTCTGAATTATAGGGGAAAATGACTGTAAACTAAATATCTATAGAGCTACGTTACGCTATTAAAGGAAAAATAATTTGAATGATTATTCGAAGCTACTTTCATAATCAAAATAATTTCCCATTTCACAGAAAACACTAGACTGTCTGAATTGGCAATTTATTTCAGAAGTTAGAAAATTAGTGTAGTGGAAGAAGTGATAACATTTCTTCCAGCATTTTCTAGAAAAAAAGCCCCCAAACTCCACGGAACAATTTTAGAAGACCTATTTTCTTTTCACACACTCTCTTAACTCAGCACCAAAGACAGCAAAACACAATTGTAATCTTGGAGGGTAACATCTGGGAAAACTACACACCAACATGTATAAAGAAGTAACTCTTACCTAACACTAGTGTCTGATTTGTTGGCCTAAAGAAACATTATGAAATCTGGAAAATAAACTAGTTTTATGTATTTTTAACTACCAAATTTTGAGGAGTGGATTCCATTCCAAAGAAGACAGTAAAGAAAGGATCGTGACTTTCATCTGGCTTGGAATATATAGTGATTAGTAAATAAGTACCATTGACTTGAACACCTAGTTTATACCAGGGGGAGGAAAAAAGGGGGAGGAAAAAAGGGGGAGGAAATTAATAGCATAAAGAAATACCAAAAGGCAAGGTAACAGTAAAATTGGAATCTCATAAAACTTTTCTAAGTCAAGACAAGACACTAGAATGTGGCACTCAGCTGTCACATCACACACTTTAGCCAAACTACTTTTACTGATGTACAACAGCATATGGGTATTTTTGGATAGATCCATGAAAGTCAAGGGCCCCAAGAAAATAAAGACATGACTCTGGGTTCAAACATCCCTGCCTTAATTATTTAAGGTTCTAGCAAAACCCTCACAATCCACAGGAAAGTGAGTATGTGGGAAAATAACAAGAAAAAAATGCAGTCTGCTGCTGATCAGCTGTATTACCAGGTTTTTTTTCCTTCTTAAAGAAACTCATACAGATGAACCAAATACATCAGCTGCAGCACCTGTAACAATATATGCAGCTACCTTGCACTGAAACTATCTGAATCTGTTTTCACAGCTGCAATTACATTTTATATGTTCATTATCTTTTAAAACTACCACTACTGCAAAACTAAATTCAACACTACAGAGCTTTAGAACTGCTGCTCCAGTCCATTCAAGTACATTTCTCCTCATTTGAAGGTACTCACAAAGTAGTAACGAAGATATAACAACTACCTGACCTTAACTTTTAATTAGGTTCTAAGTATAACTTGGAGTACTTAAGAGTAAAATCCAGACCATGTATTTTACTACCAGAGCCTCTATATTATTTATATCCCTGGGAACAACAGGGTCCACAGCCCTAGTTTTTAAATGCCGTGTCAGACAAAATTTAACTGTAGATAATCTTTAGAAATGATGAAAAGCCAACCCATTTAGAAGTATATTGGCATGTGGAAAGTCTAAATTTCATGAGGATGACTATGTCTGGTCTGTTTGACATCCACAAACTAGGGCAAAAAATAAGGGTGCCTGGTAGGACGGACATATTACACCCTACAAAAGTACAACTACATCCACAGCAAAGTAGAAAAAAAAGAAAACTTACTTTCAAAAGTAAATTAAAAGTACAAAACCTTGTCATAAGTGATTTTATTATAGGGCCGAACCTGATTTCCAACTGAAACCAGCAGCAATCTGAGATCTAAATTGAGTTTACAACAAAATACAATATTTTGAAATAACGTCAAGGTCAGCAAATATTTTCCCCTACGATGCCATAAGGTGCAATTTTCAAACACAACAATGAACTAGGACACTTCTGCTATATAAAAAAATAAATCATACTATTTTTTAAACTCAATTTTTTAAATAAAGTCGTTGGGAAAATATAACATAAGGTCACATTTGGCAATCCCATAGAATAAGAGTTGGAAACATCAATATTAGACATTTCAGTGTGCTATATTTTCTCAAACTAGTTTTCTTTGTCTAATAAATTTGCATAATAAAAGAGAAAAATGTTGATATATTTCGGTAGCAATAAGTTAACAGCCAAAGACAAACTAATTGCCATTTAATGTTTTCTAAATCTATTGCTTATGTCACCGAGGGAGAATTTTACCATTTACAGTTGTTTCAGAATTTTACTGTACCTTAGATACAGGAATAGTGACATCTAGTGGCAATTTCGTTTGCAATAAAGTCTTTTCTAAATAATTTCTTCTTAGGAGCTTCAAATATTATGTAAATTTCAATCCAAACTCAAAAGTTACACACTGGTTGCATTCAGTATTAACCAGAATCACCCACCTGTGCAGCAATACCTATTCTGCCAGTATTTAGCATTCCAATCGCATGCTTATACCCTTGTCCAACTTGTCCCAGAATATTGGTCTCAGGAACCTAAAGAATAAATCCACTCAGTTATTCCTGTTCTATTCTGCTTTGAAACAGCTAGTAGGGTTCACTGGTTCATTTATTTAATGTTCCTCATAAGTAGAGGCATAAAACATAAACCAGACATTTGATTCCTAGAATATCCGAGTAGAACATTCCCTCATAAGTGATTCTAAAGTGATGACTGAATAAAACTGTATCAAGATTAAAAAAAACCTAAAACACCTCCCCTCAAGACTTTCGTGAAAGAATAGGGAGGAAAAAGGTAAAATATCTTATTCAGTCAAAAGCTGAAATGTGAATTTTAAAACCAACTATCTTCAAGTTGACTTTTTAAGAAAGAGATATTGGAACCAGTTTAAAAATAAACAAGCTTTAGACAATCAGTATCTCTAAGGAAAAAAAAACCCTGGGAAATTAGTTATAATTCTTCCCTTAGATGTAGTCAAGCTCCAAATATTCACAAATTATACTTCAACAACTAAACAACTTACAATACCTTAACATTTTCAAATGTTACTGGGCAGGTGGAAGATGCTCTGATTCCAAGCTTGTCTTCCTTCTTCCCTACATGCAGTCCCTCTGTATCGCGATCCACGATGAAGCACGTAATTCCTCTGTACCCCTAGAATGAATTAAAAATGAATCAAGAACTGGGTTTTATGCTAATATCACCAAATGGTGGTCTAAATATCTTATTCCACTACTGAAATTTTACACCTGCGTAACACTGTGTTATTAAATAAAACACTGGCACCATCATCTGTTCTCTCTCTGTCTGTCAATTATGGTTTAACAAAGGCCAGAGATACCTTCACCTTCAAATATTCCATGTGGAAAACATATCAAGGGAAATGCTGAGGTTGTTCTGTTTAAGACAGAGGACTGGTATGACATACATGAAACCGAGAGGACTGTGGTGCCTGTCTATACTGGAAATCACTGAGAAAGCAAGTCATGGCTATGCAGTGAGGTCACTGCTTGCTGCTGGAACACAGGTCACCATCAAACAATGGACTCATCTAACACCCAGAACTGGTGCACACGTTCTCCTTGTGATTCCTGTGTGTAGCATGTGGATATTGCTCTCTCTTCACTTCAGAGAGAAGTAAGGAGAATATACTTAATGAAGTACTCTTAAATCTTATGATGGTTGTTATCAAAAAGCTCAAAGAGTTGATTTGGTATTCAGATCATGATCTGAACAGGACACTATATAATGCACGTGACAACACATAGATTGTATAGCCAATCTAAATTGTGGCTTCTCCTACGTACAGGCTTAAAATCTTCACATCTTTGACACCTTAAATTAGACTCTTGACGTTCAGGATGGTGATTCCTGACAGTTGTCACTTTCTCTCCACGTAATTCTCATTCCCAATTCTCTCTCCTTTCCACCACTCATTCTTGCTCGCTCAGCATTTCCCCCAGACACAACCACAACAGTGTCTCTAATGCAACACACTACAATGTGCACCAGACCAGAAGTGGAGGTGTTCCTGGCCACGTTTCCATCTCTTCCTGTCCCTAACATCCACAGCACCTCCTCACACCAACAGGTGACAGTCCTGGTGTTCTCCTGGAAGAGTTGCCTCTTATATGAAAGAGGAGGCTGCTGTTTGAGTCTCACCTCACTGACAGCCCCAAATGGGAGCTTCTAGCACAGAGTGCACATTTCAGTAAACAATTCTACACTAGACCAGTGTAGAATTTTTTATAAACTCTAAAAATACTTTATAAACATTTTCTCATTTATACTGACCTCAGCTGTTATTTCATCTTGGAGCAGCACTGGCTTTTAATCTCTTTCTTGAATATTTACAAGCAAGATTCTAACTTTAAGCAGACAACATATTACGTACTTTTAAAATGCTACACTAATACACAGCCAACTCCAGATTATACAGCAAGGCACAGTAGTTAACAAATAACAGAAACTGGCTTATAAATTCTCTTTCCATTGTATGTAGTACTCAAATCACCCCCCAGCTTGTGAAATGAACAGAAATTCAGAGAGCAACATGATGTTCAACTGTTTGAAAGAAAACCCTCATCTTCTTACTTAGTCAAAATATGAAATTTGAATTTTAAAAGCAAGTAACTTCAAGATGAATTTTTAAGAACGAGATATTGGAAGAAGTTTTAAAAATAAACGAAAGTTCTAAACAATTTAATTTTGCTATCACTCTGCTGTATTGGTAGAGTACATTTTAGAGCCTGCAGTTGACTTATCTTTTACCCAAATTGTTGACAAAATTTGAAACATATGTATTCAGATACGTATTTTTTTACCTGAACATACTTTGCTGATATATTCTTGTTAGTATTCTTGTACTTGCAGCCTAAACTCTATTTTGCCTTTTAACAACAGCAACTTGTCAATTAAGTCAGAAGGGTTGGAAAACCAAGACTATCTGTTCTTCTGTTATTCAGAGTAACACCCATGCAGCTTGTGCTCTCCACCTAAGCAATTATGATTCTAACATTTTTATTTTCCCTGGTGGGAGGAGGTTATTAAATTGCTCACCAAGTTATTGCTTTTTGCTGGGGGGGGGGGGGGGGGGGTATTTTTTAAAAGTTTTTTGTCAGCTGGGAAAGGGTTAAAAGAATATTACCTTTTACTTTTGGTTTTTAAATTAAAAACCCACATTTTTTTTTTTGGCGGCTTGTACCC